>NW_004624799.1:11672904-11694700 GCF_000247695.1 Heterocephalus glaber | reverse complement strand
GGAGGGGGTGAAGGGAAGGCTAGGAATGGGGAAAAAATAAGAACCAAGATGCATTATGTAAAGGTACAATTCCCAGTGAGAAATGTAATTGTGTTGTATACCGAAAATGTACCAAGAAAAGAATTTAAGGGGGAAAAAAAGAGTGCCAATGTTGAGAAACAATGAAATTATAGACAGAGTGTGTTGGAAACAGATTTTTCACTCACTAGCTATATGACCTTTCATAGACTGGTTAGCCTCTTTCAACCTTTCTCCATCTGTAAGATAGGAATTATAACAGGACATACATGAAACTTGTAAAACACTGTATAGCATATTAAGTTTCTGACTCCTCCTCAGCATAGTCCTAGGACAGTGGTGGCAAATGTATGGTATGTGTGCCACAGCCAGCTTTTTGTTATCACTGAAGGCTTTAAGAGGTTCGTCATCACTGTCCTAGGATTTTGGAAAAGCATCACTAGGAACTTTGGTTTATAAACAAAGAAAGAGAAGCTCAGAAATAAAGTGACTTTCTCAGCTATCAAAACCTGTTAAGTGGCATTGGTGAGTTTAGGGAGAAATTTGGACTTCAAATTCATATTTTCCCCCACTGGAACTCTGCAGACAAATAAAACTAAAGGTATACACACTTTGAATCTTCAGTATTGCCTCTAGTAACAAAAGATTGCTTTTCTTTTGCATGCTTGTCACTGTGAATTCAAGATGGAGAACTGAGCTGATTGAGCAATACAATACGGAGCCCTGCGCAACCAAAAAGAAAAACTTTAAATTTGACCTGATACACCTTGTTATGATCTCTAGTTTTCATGGTTTTGCCTAACAAATACACTATGTATTTTTCAAACCTTAATAACAAAACAAAAAACTGCAGTCATTAGTTTAAGACACTGTTAGTTAACATATTTCAAATGCTGATTTTATGTTCCCTGGCTTTTATCTATCACAAGAAAAATTGCTTCCCCTCACTGTGATTTATTTTAAGGGGTATAATTTTATTTTGCTTCACTACACTGAGAAAAATCTCTGTATTTCATCTTTCTAGTTTTATTCTCCAAAGTCAAACTTTTAAAGCTTTCAGACTATGTTGGTACGGCTGCAGCTTCAGGCTCTGTTGGTTGTTACATTTCTGGAATATACAGTAATAAAACATACGTAATTATTAAAAACACTGAAGATGGGACTCTGTCCTATGGCTGTAAGGATTGACTCTCTGAGTTCTATGCACCTGAATACCAACATTTGGACTGGAAAGACAAAGAGGTAAGATGCCTAAAAATAATGCTTCTGATATGAGTCATCATTTAAACACAATCTTCTCAAATAACAATAAACAAAACCAGACTGATGCAATTGTGGACCAGATATTGAGTTTATAAATGCTTTAATGCATATGTATAAACGTGTTAAACACTTTTTACTATGCTTTTATCTTAGTTAACACAATTGTATTGTTAACTTATTCTTCAACAGATTTGGAACTTCAGTCAATAAAAAAATATGCTGTCAAAGCAGGCTACACAAGATAAAATTAGCATTTATTTTTAAACTACACAAATGCTTTGGGCTATGTTAAACAAGTCAGACAAAATTTTAAAATATTGTACTGGAAAATGCAAGTTTCATAATTATAGGCTTTAGAAACGACTCTACAAAAGTAACCACAGCCATATGCAAACACCCCTTTCAAAGGGCATTGTTAACTTTAAATCACAATTTTCTTTTCATTTTTTAATGTGTATGTTTGTCTAGGTACAGCTCATGTTTGGTTATGTTTTGAAATATACTGTCTTTATAGCACAGAAAAGGAGAGGTTATATTCTATACTTTATATGATAAATATATATTTTGTATTATAAAACCCAGTTTCTAGGATCCAAATTTCATTTACAAAATAAAATCTACAATAAAATCCAATATAAACACAAAAATAATTTTAAAAACTTTTATAGCATTTACCCAGTGTATTTTGACATCTTAAAATAACATTAGAATTAAGTAGTTTTTACTAACTCACTAACTCAGCATTGGGTAGACTAGTGTTAATGAAACCTGCACCCAACTTTTTGCTTTGGATAAATAGTCTAAGATAGTTCTCTCGAAAGGCTGGCAGGCTGATTTCAGTCATCCAGTGGTCAAGTACCTCCTACATGCTACTGACTGTCCCAGTCACAGAGAAAGGGTTCCTTCATGGCACTTATATGGGAGTGGGGAGACAGTCAAGTAATGATTCTAATAAAGTGGTCTAAATTTCAGGTAGACACTTAATGCCAAGAAAAGAATTTCTTGAGTTATGAAAGGAAAAGAGGCTTCTAAGACAGTACCCTGAAGGAGGTAATTATTACTCTATGAATACTGTGTTGGCCAAAAAAAGGCAATAAAACTGGCATGGCACAGAGTTTGGCACATACTTGTTGCTACTGAAAGACGTTGGCTTGCTAAAAGTATTCCTGGCAAACAGGAGGAACCAAACAAAAATTCAAAAGTGTGAGAAACAGTCCAATGAGGAAGATCTTGTCTTTCTAAATTTGGCGAAAATTATATGAGCACTCAACTAGGGACAGAAATGCTAGACTAAAGGAACATCCCTGCAGCATTCTAATTCAAGTTGTTTACACAAATCTGTAAGAATTTTTTAAAAACTGGAAAAAAAGAAGATGGAGGTCTGTAACATGACTTTATCTTGGATTTCCTTTAAGCTATGATATATATATACAAATATATATATATCTCTAGAAATATATATATATGGACCGACATGGCAGTTGCTAGTACTCCTAGCCTTCAAAAAAGCAAATTAGTTCTAGACCTAAGTGCCTCATCACTTCTTTCAGAACAAGCAGATTGTGAGTGTACTGTCAGCAATGGATGGTGCTATCATAGTGAACAAGAGCTTCTGATGTGAACGAACAGCTCTGATGCTCCCAGCTATATAAGGTAAATCCAGAAATGTATCTAATGACAGCAAATCCATGGAGCAAACATGTTGTATGGCAAGTCTTTAGGTGTTACATAAAAATATACTGCCTCAAGCACAAAACATATTTGTAAGGAAATGATGCTGATACAAGTGGGTATTAAAATGTGATAGCCTCACACACTATCAGTCATATAAAACCTATACAAAACCCCAATACACTATCAGTCATAAATGAAAAGGCCTTTTTAGTTCCTCCTTTCTATGGAACATCTTTGACAGGGAATGTGGCAGAAAGGAACAGTGGTACCACTGCAGCTCTGGACTAGACTGGTGTTTTGAAAGTTACCACTGCACTGCCCTATTGGCAATATGTCCCTGATGGAATACGTTTAGTCAGAAATACAGTTACTAGAGTTCAGAAGGAGTGTTTTTCAACAGTTATCAATTAACTGGAATATTTTCTATTGTTCGAGGAATAGTAACTTCAGCAGGAAAACTAAGTTAATATATCATATTTTTAAGAAAAGCCATACTCACTCCTATCTTTCCTACAGTTGGGAAACTTTAGTGTTGAAGAAGTAGACATACTTAGGATATCAGTATGACTGGAAATCCCAAATCCCAGGAAGGGCATGAACTCTCAAACTGGAGCACCAAATAGCTTCCCTTAGCAGACAACTGGTTTCTGTCATTTAAAAAGATTTATTTCAGTAGTAATTTTTAAATTCCTATTTTAGCTGTAAATATTACTTCTTCTAATAGAGACCCCAACCAGGGGAGAAGCTTCATTCAGATAGAACATTTTCCAACACACGGTCAAGGACAGAGAAGGGAAGAGTTTGTAAGGCTGTGGCTAGATGCCACTAGGTAACAGTGAGAAAATGCCACAAAAATATTTCATAAGCAGTAATGAGATGCTTTAATGAGTGGTCCCAAAGCCAAGACTACTCAGGTACATGAGTCAAAAATTCTCTCAAGTAGGACGAATGACACAAGGTAATCTACCACACCTTTTAGGGACAGGCCTAAGGAAAGTCATAGTTGCCTTTCAAAATTGTCTGGAATTGTTTGATCTCACATCTGAATAGCTTTCTGTTGGTTTGTATTCAGCAAATTCTTTACTGCAATTATTAAGCTTGGAGAAATTAAGACCGATATTGTCTCCTGTAATTTCTGTATTAACAAATGATTTATAATGATTTGAATAATGATTGAAACTAGGAAATACCGAAAGCACTCACAAAAAAAGGAATTTGTAGCTTTACTGATCAGGGACAACTACTATTAATATTAATATTTTTGATATCTAGCTTTTTAATCTCTATACACATCTAGACATTTCTACATATGCTGTTTTGTAAACATATTTTGGCAATTTTCACATGACAAAATGACAAAAAATACTGTTTTATGATACTTTAAATGCCCATATTATATTTTACTATGTACCTGTATCAGGGGTTGGGGGAGGCATACCTTATTTCACCAGAAAGCAAATTTGAGGTTTTGGGGGAGTGAGGTGGTAATATTGACTATTAGGGCCAGAGAGCATTTAGGATAATCTAGCTCAGTGGTTCTAGAGATGCTCTCTGGACAAGCATCACTGGTGTCACCTGGGAACTTGGTAGAAAGGCAAGTTATCCTAGCCAACCCAGTCCTACAGAGTTGGAAACTGGAGAAGGCCCCAAGATTGGGTTTTAATAGGCCCTCCAGGTGATTCTGATGCTTTCCACAGGCGGAGAGACACTGATCTCATCTAACCATTTTATGCAGCTGTGCAAATCATCTTGGAGAAAGTAACTGACTTAAAGTGACATAGCTAATTAGAAGAGGGCTCAAACACAGGTCCTTTGCTTGCTTTAGCAAACTTACATGCATTCTAGACCAGTGCTAAAGATGCTGTTTGAGTATCCAAAAATTCTTTAAGTATTTTTTAAACCACATTTTTTCTAGAAGATAAAATTGTCAAACAAGAGAGATAGAACCAAATTAAGTCCAGCCCTTTTTTCTAGACATATATGAATTAATGGGGTTCAGTGTGATATTTCCATATATAAATACAGCATGCACTTACCCAACCATTCTTTATCACCTTCCTCTTCAGGATACACTTTTTTTTTTGCTTTCACATGTAAATGAGAGAACATGTAGTACTTGTCTTTCTGTGTCTGGCTTATTTCAATAACATGATGTTCTCCATTTCCATCTATTTTGCTGCAAATGACAGTATATAATTCTTCAGGCTACACAATACTTCATCATGAGTATATACCACACTATTGGTGGGCCCCTAGGCTGATGGCTATTCTGAATACTGCCACAATAAACATGGGCAGGCAGGTGTCTCTTTGGTATGCTGATTTCATTTCTTTGGGATATATGCCCAGAAATAGTACAGCTGGATCACATGGTAGTACTATTTTTAGTTTCTTGAGGAACTTTCATACTATTTTCCAATGGCTATACTAATTTATATTCCTACCAGTGTGAATAAGAGTTTCTTTTTTCTCTACATCCTTTCCAGCATTTGTTATGTTTTATTTTCTTGATAATAGCTAGTCTAGCTGGGATGAGATGGTATCTCATTGTAGTTTTGATTTGGATTTCCTTAATGGCTGATGACAGTAAGCATTTTTGAGGTATTTGTTGGCCATTTATATTTCTTCTTTTGAGAAATATCTATTCAGATCTTTTGAAAGTTGGAATGTTTTTTATTATTAAGTATTTTTGAGTTCCTTATATATTCTGGATATTAACTATTAGATTAATAATTAGAAAATATTCTTCTATTCCATAAGTTGTCTTTGAACTCTGTTTGTTTCCGTTGCTGTGTAAAAGCTTTTTAGTTTGATATAATCCCATTTGTCAGTTTTTTGCTTCTGTTTCCTATGTTTTTGGGGTCCTATCCAGAAAATTAGTGCTGTATCAATGTCTTTAAATGTTTCCCTTATGTTTTCCTGTAATATTTTTAGAATTTCAGGATTTACAATCAAGTCTTTGATTCTACTTTGAGTTGATTTTTGAATAGGATGAAGGATGGCAGCCCTATTTCTTGATATTAATAAAGGAGGCTGGGTCTGATGTTCAAAAAAGAAGAACAAAGGCATTTTTATTAGTTATTTGGAGACTAAAGGGAGCCAACTAACATAACGTGAGTTTACTATAAGAAATAAGTGAATGAATGGAAGGGGTGTAACGTAGGAATAGGGAGGAAGTTGCTTTTATCTCTGGTGAGTTTCATTTCAAAATCTAGTCATTCTATATGACTAGCAAAATTATTTGGTTAGTTCAGGTGAAGGAAACTGCCACAAATTTGACTTCAAAATAAAGCTACAATAATAGCACCAAAAGTTGTCAAAGAAATGAACTCTTTCAAACATTGCCAGAGAAGATATAAAATGGTATAGCACTTCTGCAAAAACAAACTAATTTTTAAAAAACTAAACATCCAATTACCTTCCAACTGCAGACTTGGAATTTGCCCCAGAGAAACAGAAACTTAGGTTCACACAAAAACTTATACATGAACATTTATGGCAGTATGATTTTAATAGTCAAGTGACTATTAAGGTGAACGGTCAAATAAACTGTGGTACATCCATACCATAGAACACTAATTATCAGCAATAAAAAGCAAATTATTGATAAACACAACTTGGAAGAATTTCTAGGGAATTCTGAGTTTAAAAAGCCAATCTTGAACGGTTACATGTATAGTTGCATTTATAACATTTTGAAATAACAAAATTTTACAAATAGAGAGCAGAGTACCACTGATTGCCAGGATTTAGAGGTTATTGAGGAGGACAGAGAGGGGATGCTTATCAAAGTAACAGGCAGGAACTATGCACTGAAGGGATTGTTCAGTATCTTAACTGTGGTGAATACACAAAAGTACACAGGTGATAAAATTACACAGAACTTAATACACACACACAAATGAGCTCAAGTAAAACTAGGAAAATCTGAGTAAGATCAAGAATTGTATCTATGTGAATACCTTTCCTGTGATACATTATAGTCCTGTAAATTGTTACCACTATGGGCAACCGGGCAAAGTATACAGGGATCTTTCTGTACTTATAACTACAGGTGAAATCTACAAAATTATCTCAATAAAAATTTCAACTAAAATAATGCTACATTACTTGGCAAATGATTTTGTCTAGCTCAGGGGTCTCTAATCCTGTTTAGGAACTGGATTGCACAGCAGGAGGCGAGCAGCAGGCAACTGACCAAAGCTTCATCTGTATCTATAGCTGCTCCCCACTCCTTGAATTACTGCCTGAGCTCTATCTCCTGTCAGATTAGCAGTGGCATTAGATTCTCAAGGGAGTGTGGACCCTACTGTGAACTGCTCATGCAAACAAGTGTCCTTATAAGAATCTAATGCCTCATGGTCTGAGGTAGTGATGCTAGCACTGGGAAGTGGCTGCAAATGCAGATTAACATTAGTAGAGAGGTTTGACTGAAGAGATCATAAGAAATCAACTGCTTGGAGATTCATCTCAAAACCCTATTAGTGAGTAGCAGGTGACAATTAACCTGCATCGGGTAGCAGGATTCATACTGGTAAATGAGTTGATGTATTTCAATTGTATAGCTGCATTTAGCAGCAGGGATGAAGTCAGAATCTAACTTAGTCCACATGTGGTCTGCTCATTATTTTATCTACTACTTTTCCCATGCCTCTTTCCTGCACTTGTCCCAGTCACAGTTTTGGTAAAACCACAAGCTAACTCTAGTCAAAATTTGTAAACAAACAAACATCACTGGAGAACTGCTTTAACAAAGAGGTAAATACTCAGTGATGAAACACCAGAAGCCTTTAAGACTGCCAATAAAAATAGAGCCACATCTAAAAGAAAATACTAAGAATCCTACCTAAATTATGGGTTCACTGCAACAGATGATTCACATCCTCCAAGCTCACTTTGTATAATTGCAAGAAAACAAGCTCAGGGCTTTCAGTGATTCTGCATTATGAGTTGTATTTCATTGTAAATTAAAATATAATAATAATAGGTACAGAGTGCACAATAAATGTAATTTGCTTGAATCATCCTGATATCAACCATCAACACCTGATCCGTGGAAAAACTGTCTTCCACAAAACCAGACTCTGGTGCCAAAAAGGTTGGGAACCACTGGTCTAGTGGATTTCAATCCAGATAGCCTTAAGATGCATTACTCAAAGTCTCACATTAATATGGTTGTGGTTAATATATCAATGAGACCCATTTTACTGACAGAATGATCTGAGTAATCCAGTAAGTTAATTTTGGAATATATTCTGGAGTGGGTGGCTGTGTGAGAATGCCACTACATTTAACACTGATTGGGGTGACAGCTTGGCATTAAATGTTTAGGTGGCATACAACAGCACCTTAAATCTTGGGACATATATGAAGTACTTAGTCTAAATAGTCCACTAAGCACATATTTTTGCTTTCTTATTTCCCTGGAGTAAAACAGAAAACATTTTGTTGTTTTCTAAAGCTAAAGAAAAGGCCAGAGTAGATTTTTCAGGATACAGAACAGACATTCAATGTTTTTGTCAGACTGAATATATTTACAAGTCTAATTTTAATCTTAAAAGTAATACTATTTTACAAAAGTTCTAGGAAAATGAAGAAAAATGAACATATGCTATACTCTATCATTTTAACTATTTTCTATACAGTTTTAAGATGCTTTTTCATACAGATTATGTGTGCATTTTTATATAATAAATATCTTTACATGCTGCTTAGTATTTTTATCTTAACTCATTATAAAATTAAATTTATCCCACGTTTATTATTAAAATCATAACTAACACTGAATTATTGTCGTGTTTATGGATTTTTTTCCCATGGTTTGGAATATTCTCTTAGGGTAGAGTTCCAGAAATGGGATTGCTAGATTGAAAGATATGAGATAATTTTATAATTTGATGCATTTTTTCCAAATGAGCCATATCAACTGAAAATACTAGCATTAGGCTTTTCTTTTTTTTTTAAATTAATGCTAATTTAATAAAAAATAATGGTGTCTCAATATTTTTGTCTGAATTTATTTCATTACTATTTAAGTTTAAACATTCTCCCAAATATTTAATAAATGTTTTGTTGTTGTTAATACTGATTTCATGCTCTTCTCCTTTACCTATCAACAGAGTAATTTTATAATATTTTGTACAACGCTTTAGAAAATGTTAATTGGTTTTATCTACAATGAAGAAATATGTGCCAGATATGGTCTCATCTTACTAAATCCTTAGAAAATCCATTTGGATTGGGTATCTAATTTAGTTGTCCCCAAATTATAATGAGGAATTCAGTTTCCAAAGAGTTAAGTAACTTTTACCTGTGGCTATAAGCTAGTAACAAGGCTGGTCTACAGTCAGGTCTTTGCCTCTGAGACTTGTACTCATTTAATCCTAAAAGCTCCCTTCCACCTAATTATGGTGAGAGATAATTGCTATGGTAACTATTTGAAGAAGGAATCTATAATACTCCAGTTTTAAGCCAGACTTAATAGCTGGAATGATGCAGGCACCCTATCTCATTGCGAAAAAAGTAGATGCCTTCTTTTGGCTTAATTGTAAAGAAGGGAAAGAAGAGTCAGAATAGCAAATTAAAACCCTACTTGTAAAGACAAATAAATCTTTGATTAGAAGAGAAAGCCCTGGGAAGACGAGGAATGCCAACAGGACAGATGAGACACTGGCCTGAAATCTCAGAACAGAATTTTTGTCTGTAAGTCTAGAAAGCAACATATGTTATAATGCCATAGTTTAGTCAACTCAGTAAGAAAGACTATGATTTGGAATAATCAAGTAACAGGTGAGGGTAGGTGACAGAGGAATCAAATTGTAACCAGATGCTCATTTTCTTTAGCCATTTACTATTCAGATATTCCTTTGAAAATATAATAGGTAAAGACATGCAAATCTTTAAAAAGGAAAACATACTGATATGATACATCCATTTTAAAGTAAATACCATTTATTTCTCAAGTCTATTATTTTGACTTGCTGGAAATAAACTGGGATCATAAAACTCTAATTAACTTGTTTATTTTAAAAGAAGGGTAAAGAATGACTTTTGAAGATTTCTAAGTACAAGAAAAAGCTAAGGAAAACTCTCAGATTAGAAGGGAGCACAATAAAGAGGATGCTGGGTGATATTTTACTGTCAGCTTTGGCTTTTTTTTTTTTTTCTTTCTTTTGGTACTGGGGATTGAACTCAGGACCTTGCTCTTGAGAGGCAGGCATGGTGCCACTGAGCTAAATCCCCGGCCCCTAGGCTTTTTACTTTAAACTCAATGGAAAGTCAGAAGGAACTCTATATTACAGAACTACAGAAAGGGGCATGTAGTCACTGCCTACAGTCTAAGCTCCACAAGAAGCTGGAAGTATCATGTTCACCTAGGAAGTGCAGAAAGATGAATTTTAATTGATAATAGAAGACTAGAGAATTGGAGATAAGTACATTAAACAGAGAGAGGTGAAAGCAGATTAGTGGGAAAACGCAGTACCCAGCTCAAGGGTGTAGATGAGCAGAAAGAAACAGCTCTGAACACTGGGAAAGCTGAAATCAATACTCTCCCCAACATTTGAAGCTGAACGGCCTCTCCAAAGCTCAGGTCCCTCCAGTTCTGCCCACCAATGGTCATGGGGATTGGTGATAAAAGACAGAAGTGGCCTGGCAGGCCCTGCACAGATGAGGTCCTCAGAAAGTAGAAGAGCTTATAATTATTAGAAATACTATTATGCCTGAATGGTTATTTTAAATATTGCTACAGAAGCACCTCTTTCTCTGCTCTTCATGTATGAATTCATGTTTCTTAATCGATTTTTTAAAGAAGCACATATGGTTGATTGTGCACAAAAAAGTCCAGGTTTAAATAGAATTTTTTAAAAATAGGATTTTTTGTACCACCCTAAGTAATAATACATCTACCAGTGACAGATACTGAAGGTGCAGATACTGTTTCTGAAGAAAAACTGCACATCCATAGTGTTTACAAATATAGGAATGCAGGTAGCAATGTGTAAAATATCACCTGTTATTTGAAAAATAACTAAGCCTAGAGACCACTGATAGGATTGCTTAGGGCATCTATGAATGTGTGTAATGGGCAGTACTCCTGGGGGAATCAAACCAGTACATCCTTAATTACTGACATACCCCACTCCTGAGAAATTCATTCCTGAGTGTAGGATTACTAAGCCATAGATTTGTAATACATAAACTACTTGGCTGAATTTATAATAATTAGGCCCTTCAGGGAGGGGAAAGGAAAGAAGGGTATGGAATTAATAGGAGAAAATGGAAAAATAGGAACAAAATCTTTGTAAATAGGGAGGAATGGAGGGGTTGAAGGGAGGGCTGGGCAAGGGTGAAAAATAAGAACCAAGAGAGATTATGTAAAGGTGCAAATTTCCAATGATGAATGTCATTATATTGTATACCTAAAAGGTACCAATGATTAGAATGAATAATCGATAATGCAAAATAGGAAGAAAATGTTCAAAGGGGTAGGGGTAGTGGGAGGGGCAGGGGAAAGGAAAGAAGGGAAAGGAAAAATGATGAGAAATGGAAAAAATGGAAATAAAGTCTTTGTAAATAGGGACGGGTGGAGGGGGTGAAGGGAGGGCTAGGAATGGGGAAAAAATAAGAACCAAGATGTATCATGTAAAGGTACAAGTTCCCAATGAGAAATGTAATTGTGTTGTATACCTAAAATGTACCAATAAAAGAATTAAAAAATAAATAATTAGGCCCTTCAGACATGTCCAACTTGTACATAAGATTAACTAGTAAGAAGATTCTGGATGATTATTCATCAAGACACTCAAATGGTGGGAATAAATGAACATAAAATTTAACCAGTCATAATCACTAGTGTATTACAATGAGTCTGGACTTCTTTAGTTAAGAGGAATTGAATAGTTAGAAATGACCAAAGCACAACTACATTTTCCTGGAGAATACTAGTGTCCTTTAAAATCAGTTAACAGTCATAAACTGCTGGCTTTTCTATTTTACCATGAAATTTGCATTTGCCATCTTTCCATAAAAATCCAAGTTCAATGAGTTGTCCTTTTTATTAACTAAGGAAACCGCACACTTCAATGCAAGTTGGAGGTGGCAAGGCAGAGCTGCTTTTGGAGTAGCCTGGGTTTGGAGAAAATGCACATGTATCCTCTACAGACAACATAGTGAGATCATCTTGGCTTCACACCTTGGCTATTTCATCTGTAAATGAGGGTTCCCTTTTCTTCTGCCTGGTCAAGAACTGCATCACATACTGTAATTTCTAAGACTGGCCCAAAACGGGCACTCTTCCTTCACACTTGTGTTTGGGAAATAAAACCAGGAAGCCAAACGCCTTCTTCCACCTAACTCAATGAAATCTGAAATTCGAGACTGGAGAGCTGCAAGGCTAACATTAAATATATAAGGGTCCACCACAGCAAAATGTTACCTTCAGGACTAGAGAAGTTCTGAGAGGAGACACAGGAACATAAGTTTTTACCCGACGAAAATAAAGACTATAACTGTCCAAGTTATAAAGTTTCATGAAAAAAAAACTATGTTTTGATCAGAAGTAAAATTTGAAACTCATGAACTGTTTCAGATACTGTACCTGCAACACACCTAAACTGCTAAAAGACTATAAGTACAAACAAGTATTCCATTGAGTCTGCCATGCCTTAAGAACTGCTCCATTTGGTCCATTTAAAGGTAAGGCCTGTAACACTTTTGTAACATGTTCTCCTCTATTTTTCCACTTATTTAGGAGTAAAACATTCCTTTGAAAAAATGTTTAAACATTTTCTCATGTTTTCTTCACGGTCTATCTTTTTTTTTATATATCTCTTTTGTAACTTTAATTGAAGCACTGCTATTCATTTAAAAATATGGAACGCTTCACGAATTTGCGCATCATCCTTGCGCAGGGGCCATGCTAATCTTCTCTGTATTGTTTCAGTTTTAGTATATGTGCTGCCGAAGTGAGCACACATGAGAAATGAATGAATGAGAAAAGAATGGGCCCACAAAGGTTCCTCAGTAGGGATTTTGGACCACCAAGACCCACTATTAGAGAAGTATCATGATCTTGTTCCTATTCTCCAGGATCCCAGGTTTGTAACATTAGTGGGATGCTTATAAGGAAATGGAGGAAGGAAAATGTTGGGGGCAGGTCAGATTAGTGGAACACTAATCTTTTCACACTGACATACTGATGAACAAACCAGCAAAAAAAAAAAAAAAGCTCCTGGCTTAGGTCTGGTCACCTCCAGCAATCTTCTTTCCCTGTTCAAACATCTGCCTTCTTTCTCTAGCAACCCAAGGCATCAACAATATGAAGGACACTTAAGTGGTCTTTTGTTTTTAACTTTTGATAAATTTCAAGTATTGCCATATGTTCTAGTAAAGAGAATAGCTTAACAAATTAATATGCATTTATTACCCAGAAACAGTAATTACCAACTCATTGCCATTCTTGTATCATCCAAACTCCTACTACAGAATTCTTTTGAAGCAAATTTTAGTTCTATTATTTTTTAAATAATGCAGATTTAAAAAAGAAAGAACTACTATAAAAATAAAACCACAAAACCATGATCATATCTAAAATATTAATTTATTAATATAATCAAATAGTCAGTGATCAAAATTTCTCAGACAATTCATACTTATTTTTAACAGCTGGTATTTGTTCAAATCAGAATCCAAATATGATTCAAATACTACACTTAATTCATATGTCTTTTTTGTTTCTTTTAAATCACTGATTCCTCTTCCCTCCTTTCTTTCCTCTTTGTAATTTGTGTTTTAAAGAAATCAGGTTTTTTGCTTTTTGGAGTTTTCCACAGACTTGGAAGGGGTGATTATTTTGTTTATGATTTAAGTGTCATCAGGATTTCCTGAATTTAAATATATTTTATATGTTTTAATCCACTGCAGCCATTCTCATTTATATTCAAATCATCCCCTTCGTCATTAAGAACCTCTACAACTCAAAGCCTAAGTCCTGACAACATGACCCAATCATTTACAAAAGTTGGATGGCTGCAATTTTTGTAGGAAAAGTCTCAGCCTGATCTTATCCATTTCTTATCCCACACATGGAATTGCCCTGTTATCAACCAGCCACATTTGTTCCAGCTTCCAGTGAGGAATGGTATTCAGTCACTAACCACAACTAGAGGTTGCCTTACTGCTTACAAAGCATATCAGACATAGATATGTCTACAAATACACAAAAGCCACCACTACGTCCCATTTCAAAATGCAGTGAGAAATCACCTTGCTTCAAGTGTCACTGATGAATCTCTGTCTGGTTAGCTAAGGAGGACAGACTAGAATGTACCACTTTAACAAATAAAATTATTTTGCTAGACAGAAACTAAAAACAAAGTCGTGAGTCCCTTCAGTTCACTGGAATGAAAAGGAGATGGCTAAGTTCTATTATTAAAAACTGGGAATGGAAAAAAATGCCTTTCTAGATAGAAAACTTAATTTTTAAAAACTAGGTAAAGTCATTTCTGTATAGGTAAAAGAAAAATGGAGGCAGGAGGAAGAAATAATTGCTTCTAGAAAAAGTTTCACCAGAAAACTCCCTGGGGCAGGAGTAACAAAGGTGACTCACCACCTTGTGTGAGGCCTGGTTCTTGTTATTAATTTTGCTTGTCAATAACATGAAAGGACAATTTTGGCCTGACTGTTGTGTAGAGGCCCTGGGTATTGGAAGGCTAAGCCCCTAAAATTAAAGTAGTTTTGTACACTTGTCCAGCTAATTAGGAAGAGCATTTCTAACTTCACTAAAGTTAAATACTCTCTAAACCTCACAGTATGTTGATATAGGGAAGAAAACAAAACAAAAAACAGAAAGGCATGTTTCATAATAGGGTCTATTATTTAGACCACATTTATTCATATGGAAAAAGTTTTCTCATTTTCTGAGTTTCCTGTGAAACTCAAACCTGTTACAGAGCTGGTACTCATTGAAATCAACCATGAAAGACTCAGACAAGACAGGATACATAAATGACCAAAAAGCACCTGCAAAAGTGTCAATATCATTGGTTTGGTTGTTAGGGAAATGCAAATGAAAATCATAATGAGATATCCAGAATAGGAGAAATCAAAAAGATTGACAACACTGATGCTGACATGTATGACTGCAACTCTCATGCATGGTTGGGGGAGTGTAAAATGGCTTAAGCCATTCTGCAATGTCTAGGAATGAAACTGTAGAGAAGATGTGTGTTTAACTTTACATCTACTCTACAGTTTCATTCCTAGACATTTACCCAATAGAAATGAAAACACATCCATAAAAATATTTTACCAGAATGTGTATAACAGCCTTATTCAAAATAGCCTCAAGAGAAGGCAATCCAAGAGCCCATTAAGGGGAGAATGGATTAAAAAATCATAGCATATTATAATGGAACACTACTCTGCAACAAAAAGGAACTACTGATAGAAACTTTACATGTATAAATTGCAAAAACAACATGTTAGGTGAGCATACACACACAAAGAGTATAGAGTGTATCATTAAATTTATATAAAATCCAAATGTAGGCACAATGAATATAAGATGATAGAAAATAGAGACCATAGTTCTGGGAGGAACTGATGATAAAGCATGGGAAGGCCAGGCATAGTGGTACAGGTCTGTAATTCCAACACTGGGAAGGTTGAAAAAGAAGGATTCCAAATTTGAGGACAGCCAGGGATACTTAGTAAACTCAAGGTTACCCTGGACCACATAGTGAGACCTTGCATCAAACAACAACAAAGACAATGACAAGGATAATGATGATGACAGCAGCAACAGCTAGAAAGAACTCTTCTGAGAAACAGATAAAATCTACACCTGCATCTTGGGTGTTGGTGACATGGGTGTCTATCAGTGGTTCTCATCCAGGGGTGATTTGGCCCCCAGGAGATCTGGCAATGTCTAGAGACATTTTTGATTATAATGACAAGGGGAATGCTGCTGGCATCTAATGGATAGAGGCCAGGGAACAATAGGACAGCTCTTTACAAAAAAACCTATCCCTTCTAAAATGTCAATAGTGCCAAGGCTGAGGGGACCTAGTCTTATATAGCTATCAAAACTCATCAAACTGAACAATTAAAATTCGTAATTAAATTGTTAATTTTTTAAAAGAAGGAAGAAAGAGAACATCACTTCTGCTCATCCTAAAATGTAGCTGAAGGTGAAAACTGGTGGAAAAATTCAAAATCTTTTGTATTTCTATCCTGTGAGTTTGACTACTCAACAAATGTATTACATATCCAATGGTCTTCAGTAAATTTTTATTAAAATAAAAATGCTAGGGAAATGATGGATGGTACATGGGATGGTGCAGCAACTCTCCTTTCAAACACACTTCCTTATATCCCTCCTTCTGCTTACATAATTCACTCCTGGACTACTTAATACTTACTGAAGGATTTCAATTTGGGCCTTAGGGAAATACCTTTTCAAAATGCCCAAAGATCATCTTGCTGTGATTAATCAGTGTGAGAGTGGAGCAAGGCCTGCTGCAGGCCACAGCTGAGTCAGCCCAGGTTTCTCAGCAAGCCTCTGCCGTGGCTCACCCAGCCCCTGTGTGTCACACTCTTCCCAAGCTGTGGCTCTGTGCTCACCTAATACAGGGGCAGCCACAGGGAGCAGCAAGCCTGAAGCTGGGTAAAAGACTTCCAAAGGGGCTCCCCCTAGCCCCACAGGTCACAGTAACAAGTAAGCAACTGATCTCTATGGTTCTCTGTAAATCTAAGAGAAAACTTCTGGCACAAAACAAAAAGTTGCCTTTAAGTAGAAAGAATAATGGATCAGAAAACATGATGTCATGAACTAGTTTAGCGTATAGTTGCCATTAACTCTGATGTTTGCAGAAAACAAGTAGTTCGTACTCAGGTTACTAAAATTGAATTTCATAAACATTTTTTTCCTTAGGGGAAATTTGAATTGTATAACAGCCTTTCTGCTAGTGATTTTCAGGCCTTTCCTTAACACAGTGGTACCTAGAATACATTCTGTGCTGAGCCTGGAGGCAGCCTTGAGTCAGCTTTTCCCATAACCTGTAAACCCAAGCCATTCAAGAGAGAGATTATTCAGAAATACCTCTGAAGGAGGAAATGCTGCAGTGCTCCCTCAGTATTCTAGCCTTTTCTCCAACCAAGAACTTTGTCCTTAAATTTAAACCAACTGATTGTTAACCCAAACATTTACATGTGCTTCCTTTCCCATTATGCAAGGATAGCTGCTTCACATTTTGGGTAGGGCAATTTGGAACTCCCAAATTAGGAATACTGTCCACAAAACTTCATCACTCACTCACTCTCACAAGCCTCAAGTTCTGTACTCATCTCTAACCTTCACATTGGTTCTCCAGGATTTGAGGTCTGTGAGCTATGAGGCCCATTAGCTAAATTCTTTTGGAAACCTGACAGCCTCACACTGTGCAGTTGTTCCTGTGGGCACATCTGCTGCACAGTAGGGAAATGAAATTGGATGCAACCCCTCTCCCCTCCTCCCAACTTTCTGGTTTAAAATGGCACTGAGTTTCAGAAGTGTTAGGCAAGAGATGAGAGGCACTCTTATACTCGGGTTGACATGCTCATTGTGTTCAAAGACTCCAGCTTTATGTTCAACATTGATTAAACAATTGACCTCAAATCCTGGAGAAGTGTGTAGCTTCTCAGAGTGGGATTTGAGAAAAGTTGTAAAGCACTGGTGATACTCAGTTTCCAAACCCTGCATATGACACAGCCTTATGGTATGTCCAGCCGCCCTGGAATAGGCACAGAGACAGGGACTACACACTTCTTGCTGATACTTGTTATTTTAGTTTTCTCAATAACTCACTCTTACCAACCCCTCTTAAAAAACAAAAAACTCCAAGTAAACTTGCATGTGGAACAGTAAATAGCATATCTAAATCTCTGTATATACCTCCATGAGGTCTTGAGCTCAGGAGGTTTCTATAAATGCTTTTCATTTATACATGGGCTTGCAGCTACGAGTTGCCTGGAATGAACAAATAATTATATAAAGGAACTATACAACTAGAATCCAGATTTGCTACTTTTCTATAGTGGTGTCAAAGAAAATAGTTTTTTGGTTTTTACAGAACAGAGATTGGGAACTTTGATATTTTCAACCCCTGTAATATAATATTTCTATGTTACTTGGCAAAACATCCTGACCCCCACACCCAAAAATCTGGCCTTTAAAGCATTACAGGGAGATCTTCTTTGCACTGTACCACAAACCTCAAAGTTGAGACTAGGGGACAGCAGCCCTCACAGCTCATCCTAGTACTACAAAAAAGTAACTATTACAGAAAGGTTCCAGGGATTCCATGGTGGTTTTCTGTTTCTTATAAAAGTTATTTGTTGGGGTAGCATTGTATGATTCCAAGAATTAGAATTAAGTGATTAACTTTTTTGTTGGAACAACATAAAGATGACCTCACTCAGCAAGTGATTTAAAATGTGAGAATAGGCAGGTGGTGACATTGACAATGTGAACGTTATTTCAAGTGTTATTCAGAATAATGGCATAATTTGGATCTTAACAATCACCTTGGCTCACCAATCTTTCAGGTGACTACTTTCCATGCATATTGTGTCATCCTAGTCTGACAACTCTGGAGATATAATCCCACAAGATCATCTATAATTAGAGAGTGATGATGCATTTTTAAAAGACAAATATAGACACCGTGGAGGTGATGCATCAGCAGTCTGAAAATAATGCTTATCCTCTTGAGGCCCCCTATACCAAGACATAGTTCACTGTAGACATAATGTCATAGAAAGATGGCAAAATCATTTTTCTTATACACAGAAGTAGGTCACAGCAAGAACACTTGGCAAAAAAAAAAAAAAAAGAGTGGACATGAATGGTTTTAGTGAGTCTTTTAATTTGTTACCTCAATGCAAAACTTGATCACTGGTTCATTCTGTACTCTATCATCTTTAACATGGTAAAAGCCCAGAACTAAGTATTTGGGGATGCAGAAAAGTCTCATTACCAAAATCTTGCTTTTAAATGAAATAAAAAGAGCTCCCATATTTGAGTCAGCAAGTGGTTTTTACTATTGTTCTTCTTCTAATGGCATGAAAATAAAACCTACTTTCATAAATTAGAACACCCTAGAGAGTCTGAGCTAGCCAATGTATAGTCACCGAGGCTAAAGATTTCCTACAACAACCTAAATCAGCACATGGCCAATGTGTGGGACAACATTCTATTTCTGTCAAGACTTATTTAAACAGTCAGACATTGCAAAAACAAACTGAGTTATGGGCATTTCATCAGTGCCACTGCCTTCTAAATAATAATGAATGGCTTTCCCCAACTGATGATAAGAGGGTAGAGAAAGAAGTGTGTAGTACTGGGAAGAGGGATCATGCTATTCACACTGATAATTTTATAATCTCAGGGAAGGTCAACAGAGGAGCTCAAATCCACCCTACTTAAAGTTTTCTCCTTCATTGCTCAGAAAGGCTCAATACTGTTCCTACACCAGCAGCGTCTCTAATTTAGGCTGTGCCTGTTTAAAACCAGGCATTTGAAGACATAAACTGACACCAGACTTTCTTTCTGGTGGTGGGTGTGTGTGTGTGTGTGTGTGTGTGTGTCTCCAAGAAACTAGCCTTGTCTCCTAACTTTGAGAGTTCACTGACCTACATTTTCAAGAACTTTTCTCTAAAGTTTGGTAAAGGCTATAGTGTGTTCTTTGGCCCCATCCGAGAGTTACTCATTTGCGTGGTCTTTCTTCCCATTACCCCCAATGTACTAAAAAGATTTCCTCTGTGCTCTTTTTCCCCTTATTTTTTCCTTGCTAAGAGCAATTCTATTTCATTTTCTCACAGAATACGATTTTTGTGTTCACTTTATCACTTTTACTCCTCTTAGTGTCACTAAGGACCTTGGAGCTTAGTTATTCTATGTTTCTCCTTCCATATTCATCCGTTCCCCCCCACCTCGCCCCCTTTTAGTACTGAAGGACAAATCCACAATGAGTAAACTGTAAAATTGTGTCACTGTGCCCCTAGGGACAATCTTCTTCCTTGAGCTATTAAATTGGAAAATGGCTTTAAAAAAAAAAAAAAAATCAAGGCTTTGTCACAGAGCAGGTACATTACAATGTAAAATTAGTCATTTCTTCAGTGAAAGTGGGGTAAAAAAACACTTGTAAGTGCACAAAGGGATTTAGGAAATGGAATATAAAATCCTAGCAAAAGCTTCAAAGAGTTATATAAAAAGTTGTATAATATTTTGTTCCTGAAATGTAGACAATAAAGTCATACCAGTGTGGAACATTATAGTTTTGCTTTCTGTATTTACTATTGCAAAACCAGTTCATTTAATCATTGTATAACAAACTGCTTTTCATTTAAGCCTGCACCCAGGTAGCCATTTATTTGATATATTCATTGGGTTCCTGCAATGTGCCAGGCAGAGAGATGAATTAAAAGCAAATCAAAATAAAATAGGAAACAAGAAAAAACCTTTAAAAAAAATCCTGAGAAACATGTCACTTTTTGATTTCTATTCTAGGCATGCCTCTAACTCCAAAAATTATCTCATGAATTGTACTTATCTGCAGAAAATGAAGACCAGCAGTAATACTAAACCCCGCTGCAGGCTGATTTACAAAGCAAGATACAGTTTTACAGGACACTGTAAACCCCATTACTGTTTTTTTTTAATTAATTTTATTGGTACATTTTAGGTATACAATATAATGACATTCATCATTGGAAATCTGCACCTTTACATAATCTCTCTTGGTTCTTATATTTTCCCCCTTCCCCTGCCCTCCTTTCAACCAATCCATCTGTCCCTATTTACAAAGAATTTGTTTCCTTATTTTCATTTTCTCTTATTAATTCCATTCCCTTTCTTTCCCCCTACCCCTCTGACTTCCCCTTCCCCTTTTCCGCTTTTCTTCCTATTTCACATTATCTATTATACCTTTTAGTCCTTATTTACACTTTGAGTTTCTCACACTAGAGAAACGATTCAGTATTTACACATGTGTGTCCTATTTATTTCACTTAAGAGTATGGGCTCAAGGTGCATCCATTTAACTATAAGTGTCTCTAATTTCTCATTTTCTATGGTTGATTAGTACTACTCCATTTTATTAAAAAAAAAACCCCACATTTTCTTTATCCAGTCTCCAGTTGAAGAGCAATTGGGCTGTTTCCAAGTTTCAGCTATTACAAACTATGCTGCTATGAACATGGGTGCACATATATCACTGTGATATGATTCTTTTAATTCTTTGGAGAAGATACCCAGCAGGGGAATTGCTGGGTCAAATGGGACTTCCAGTCCTAGTTCTTTGAGGCATCTCCATACTGATTTCCACAGTGGGTGCACCAGTCTATACTCTCAGCAGCAGTGGACCAGTGTTCCTCTTTACCAACAGTCCTGCCAACATTTCTTATTGGTTGATTTCATGATGGCAGCCATTCTTTCTGGAGTGAGGTGGAATCTCAGCATTATTTTCATTTGCATCTCTCCAATGACCAGTGATGTTGAACATGTTTTCACATGTCTATATGCTATTTCGACTTGTCTGAGAAATGTCTGTTTATTTCAAATGCTCATTTTTGGATTGGGTATTTAAATTTGGGAAGTCTGATTTTTTTAAGTTCTTTATAGATTCTAGATAGTAGACTTTTGTCTGAGGAGCAGGAGGTGAAATTTTCTCCCACATTGTGGGTTGTCTCTTCATTCTGTTGGTGGTTTCTCTTGATGTGCAGAAGCTTTTTAGTATGAAGAGATCCCACTTGTTGATTGTTTGTGCTAGCTCACGGGCAACTAAGGTTTTGTTCATAAAAT
>NW_004624799.1:11646361-11665155 GCF_000247695.1 Heterocephalus glaber | reverse complement strand
TGTGTATTAGAGTGTTCCATCTCATTTCCCTTTGGGGTTGCTGTAGGTGATCTGGAAGTCTGGTTTTGGGACTTGTTTACGTGTCTTCTCATTTCAATGGGGAGGGGGTGTGTGTGCGGCTGGTAGCCGCGCAGCTCACCTCCTAGGTGCTGGGGGCGGTGGTACTGCGGTCTTGAAGGTTCACCTCCTCCAACCCCATTACTGTTGTTGCAGCTACTAACTGGCATCCCAGTGGGCATATACTATGACAGGGCATGTGCTACAGCTTCAGAATCAAATAATCTGTGCTCAGTTTCTTGCTTTATAGTTTGATGTCTATATGCATTTGATTTAGTCTCTCTGAGCCTCAGTTTCCTCATGTGAAAAACAGAAGTAGGTGCACTAATCCCAAAGTGTAATTAAAAGGGTTAAAGAAGATAAAAATCCACAAAGCTTCTACTGCTGTACCTGTTGGAAAGTTGATATCTAATAAATAGTCATTTTACCCGCTCATCATTATGGCTGGGTCTTATATTCTGGGAGATATAAATGCTCAAATTAAAAAATTCTTTTTTTTCTTCAGAAGGGAGAATAGGGTTCATTTCAAGGAGGGGGGCTATGGAGAAATAGGTTGTAAAATTCATGGATGACACATACTACCTTGCCCTTCCTCTCTGGAGCTGAACTCCTGTTGCACTCACCTAAGTGCCCACTTATTATGTCCATATGAGCAAGTCCCCCTCTACATTAGCACCATACTCACTCACTTGGCAGCATCATTACCTTCTCCTCCACCTACCCTACTTTATTTACATATAACTTACCACAGGGAATTAGTTAACCACTTTATGAGACTGATGCACTGCCCTCTGCACTAAGAGTGCCACTAGTTAACCACTGTAAATGACTCAAAGAAGGGGAAGTTGATATATCACTTTTCTTTTTGCTTGGGGATAGAGTAATAAAGAGACAAGGAAGAGAACAGAAACAACTGAACTAAAAAATAAAAAAGGACTCAATAATTCAAACTGAAAAACAGAAACTGTCTGTATAATTTACATACAGTACACATGTCAACATTGGGCTGGACTTATCAACTACAAACTCATACATGATCTGAGTGAATGAAATGAATGGACACAATGAGAAGAGTGCTCAGGTGGGGACAGGACTACTGATCATGTATTCACTTCAGTTTGGCTCACTAAATTACACAGGACTGAAGTTGAACACAGAATAGGAGAGTCAGTTTAAAGATGGAGAAACTAAGGGCCCAAAGAAGTCTGAAATGAAGGCAGCACAACACTATGCAGTACATATAGCTGTAGAATTAAAACCAGCATCTGAGATTTCTTACAATTTCATTCCAAAATGGATTTAAAATAATGCGGGAATAGTATGTTTTGGTAGTTCATGTCATCATATTCTGTTTCCATTTGTTGTTATTTGGTGTAGTGTGAAAGATGCGGTCTGACTTTTACAAAGGATTTGGATCTGAGGATTTTAATTTATAAGCCTGATGATACTGATAATGATGGTAGTGGAGCAGTCTGAGAATGCTCTGAAATATCAATATAAAATTTTAAGTGAATGTTTCTTTTTCTAGGAACAGGCCCAAAGCTTTTATGGGACTCCAAAGGTACCACTGAGCAAAAGAAAAGTGAAGTGCAATGGCTCATGTTAAGAATAATTAGACCGGGCTGGGGATTTAACTCAGTAGTTCCAGTGCCTGCTTCACAAGCGCAAGGTCCCAAGTTCGATCCCCAGTACCAAAAAAAAAAAAAAAAAAGAATAATTAGACCAGTGTATTCCAAGCTGTTTGTAAATAAGGATGCATCCAATACAGACAGGGAAGTGTAGGGGGAAAGGGGTGGGCAGAAAGTCTTCCACTTCAAGTTGGAAAAAATTGACTTTCTACCTGTTCTAAATTAGCATTCTGGTAAACCTCCTAGAGAAAAGGCTTGGGGTATCAGGAGTGGGGAAACTGAAAACCTTTGTTAGAACAAATACTATAAAATGTATGACCTCTACCTGTTTTTTTGTTTGTTTATTTTTTAAATAATCACTGTTCTCCCCAAAGCCCCTTCTCTTCTATTTATGGCTGTCCTGTTACTTTCCTGTTCAAGAATCAAGATGCTGACTCTTGCTTAACAGCATCATTGTGAGCATCTGTGGTGGCAAGAAAATGAGGACTAGGAAATGAAAACGTTTAAAACAAGAACTTGCATCCATCCTTTTTCACCATGAGAGTGTAATAGAAATCATGTTTTTGTCCATGGCTTCTCATAAGGATGATGTTTGACCCAAAGGCCTGGGTGCTGCTATAGTTGTACCAGAAACCCCAGGTAGATTGTCCATCTTTTTCTTTCTCTCTCTCTCTTTCTTCTTTCTTTCTTTCTTTCTTTCTTTCTTTCTTTCTTTCTTTCTTTCTTTTCTTTTCTTTCTTTTTCTTTCTGTAGCCTGTGAAATGCTCTTCCCTCTATTTTTTTCAGACAATAAAGAGGACATATTTTTAGAAGTGAGAAGTTTTAAGTTTTATAGAACATTCAATAACTTGGGGTGGGGAAAAATGAGAACTAGCAAAAAGCAATAAACCTTAGAAAGCAATATATTGGGTCATTTTCACCCAAAATTAGAGCTTCATGCCTTTAAGACACAAGCCTAAATAATGTTGTGTGTGTTGTATTTACCTTGAGCTATAATATGGCAAAAGTAGATTACAAGATATCACAGAAAACAGTTATAACATTACCAGCAGCTAGCAGGAATATTTGGCAAGCAATCCCTCTTACAGATTCAGTTATCAACATTAGGATCCCAGTGTGGGCCTGAGTGAGTGTGTACACAATTTGAATATAAAAAACATAACTTCACTAAGCTTCACTTGGTGCTTGAGATGCTTTTTAAAGTTATATGGAAAAATGTTTAAGTGCTTTTCAGTTTTGTTTTGGTTGTGTTCTACTGTATTTGAATATTATTGTAGTTATTTTTCCCTTGCATTGTTCTTCTTTGAATGGTTTTAATTTTTGTATGTGTTTGATAATAAAGTTATTTTTAAAAAATGAAAAAAACCCCCATAACTTCACAAGTAAGTATCATTCTAAAAAAATGGCCATCCTACCATCATTTTTATATCTGAGGTTTGATGGTTCTCTTTTACTTCTGTCCCCTGAAGGATGACAGGACTTTGGGATGGGAAGGGCAGCAAGAGATCAAATGGTTCCACTCTCCCTTTCTCTTTGTCTACCAGTACAACATTCCTTTTTGCCAATATGCTCCTCTGGAATTACAATTTTTAAAGATATTTTCTCATCAACTAACTGATCTTATATACAGAAATGTTCTTACATTAATATAGCTTCTTTTCCATCTGCCAACAAAATATTTATCCAATCAATACTTATATATCTCAAGTTCAACTTAATATTCTATTCATAGGAGCTAAGCAAAATAGCTAAATAATCTATAAAAGTGTAAGATGATCCTCTTTTCAAGAAACATGATCTGACCAGAAACTGTGGCCGGACATTTAAAGTTACCAAACATACTATGTGACAGCAGGCAGAGCAAGAAGCATGAAAAAACAGATGTTGCTCATATTGTCTTCTCTGACCTGCTTTACAATACTTAACATGAAATGGCTTTTTGAACCACAGCTACACAAAACACTGGGCTGGTAGATAGGGGCTTGGTTTCTTAACAGTAACAGAAGTAGATGTTCAAGATTAGGGACAAAGTCATAACCATTTATGTAGCATTTATCATAGTCTAAGGATTTCTCATACACTCATTGACTTTATCATTACAATACCCATAAGATAAGTAACACTAGTATTATACAAGTGAGACATACTTACCATGAGGTCCTATGGCCAGTGTATACAGAGGTTGGGATATCACACCACACATATCTGATTCCTAGGCCAGGCCTCTGATTCTGTCTCCTGAGTTCTGTCATTTTTGAGATTCTGTATATCTGTGTTAATACATCTAATATAATGCCATTTTCAATTATGAAATATAGCAAAACTCATAAAATATTAATAAATTTCAGCAGTAATCTATCAACATTTAAATATACAATAATTTTCTACTTCTCACATTAATATATCTTAACTACTATTACTACAGTATCTATAAGAATACAAAATACAAAGTCACACCTCCAGAAATTTCTACAGAAAGCCAGCCCATGTAGGATATGTTTCTAACTGACAAGTTATTTAGCTATTTTATTTAGCTGTAATGAATAAACTTGAGTTGAACTTGAGATATGTAAGTACTGGAAGGGTTAAGTTCTGTGTTGGGTGGGAGAAGACACAAATTTGTTAAAGATTTAATGGCACAGTTATAATAAAACCATTTTAGATGAATAAAATCTATATATATTTCAAGTATAATTTTTACACAGAATATACAAATACAAATGGGATCTATCTCTAATATAAGGAAAGTCAACTAAGCTAGATATCATCTGCTGCTTAAACAGTTTGTTGAAGACACATTCATTTCTGGATGTGGCAACCAATTAAGGCCAGTGGCATATAACACTGGTACATTTCAGCTAGACTTCTGATGCTAACTTCAATTAGTTTTAAATTATAGTTGGCTCTCTGTACCCATGAATTTTACATCTGTGGGTTCAACCAACTGTGCACTGAAAACATTCAGGGAAAATATTGCCCCGTATTTGACATGTACAGACTTTTTTTGTCATTATTTTCCAAAACAAGACAGCATCACAACTACAGTATTTATACAGCATTTACATTATATTAGGTGTTATAAGTAGTCTAGAGATGATCTGAAAGACATTAGAAAATGTGCATGGGCCATATGCAAATTAGCATGTAATTTTATACAAAGGACTGAGCTTTCATGGATTTCGGTATGGACGGGGTAACTGGAACGATCCTCCACAGATAGAGGGACAGCTATGTTATGTTATAGAAAGACTTCTCATTTTATCTCCCTGAATTTGTGGCTTCCCATAAGCCAGACATTGAAGTTATAAAAAGTTGGTTTTTACCCACTGGATCTGAAAGTTAACAATGATGATTGCAAAGTGAACGACGATCTGGGGCACTTAGAGAATATGGAAAAGGCTAATATTCTGCCTCAAAAATCCTGCTTTATTCTCCTTTCTAAAGCATGTGATTGAAATAACAGCATTAAGTGAGAACTGTTTCACAATTCTTATTCCCAACATGCAAATGAAGTAAATTCTTAGGAAATGAATTTTTAAGATTACAGAAATTCAGCTAGGAAGAGAGAAGAAAGGAGAAAGAAAAGAGGACAGAACAAATGCCAAAAGAACTGACAGAATGAAATAGGAAGAAAAGATCCAAAGGGGTAGGGGTGGTGGGAGGGGAAGGGGAAAGGAAAGAAGGGAAAGGAAAAAATATGAGAAAAGGAAAAAATGGAAACAAAGTCTATGTAAATAGGGAAGGGTGGAGGGGGTGAAGGGAACACAGGTAATGGGGAAAAAATAAGAACCAAGATACATCATGTACAGGTACAAGCACCCAATGATACATGTAAACGTACTATATACCTAAAATGTACTAATAAAAGAATGTAAGGAAAAAAAAAAAGAACTGACACAGGGCAGGAAAAAACAGGAACTAACTTTTTAGTTTCATGAATAGCTTTATATTTCTCTTTAGGTTACCTTCTAATTTATGAAGGAACAATGATCATTTCTTCTTCTACAGGGAAACTGAGTACAGAGTAAGAAAAAACCCTTTATTTTCTGAATTTCACTATCACATGAATCCTTAACCAATCTAAAATACAAGGTTTTTAAAGTAATTTTACAAATGAGAAATGATGGTATTATGTGCTAAGAAACATATCTGAGTTTACCTAAGTTAAATTAAAAAAACCCACAAAAAACAAAAACCAGAAGACCAAAGCATTTTCTAGAATAAGTTCCTACTACTTTACAAAATTAAAGTGCCATGGGGACATAAAGTCTGGTATCATAAGATAAATGACTAGAATATAAATGAGTGTACTGTCCTTTGTTATTATGGATTAGTTCACAGAAGATTTGCAAGCTAGTTTTCATCGTCCTTCCCATCCCCCACACACAGCAAGGGGAAAAAAGACTTCAGTGTGATGTTGGAGCCTGGTCTCCCTTACCTCTCCTTTTGGTAAGAACTTCCAGAGGCAAGGGAAGTGGGCTTTTCCAAGAAGACAAAGTCAAGGGAGAATGGGTTAGGCTCTGAAGTGGTGGTAACACATTCCTTTTTAGTGCCCGGCCTTAGAAACATCAGGTGATTGTGAGGACTTCAGTGGAACTCCTAGAGGCAGTAGCACAGGTCTCAATTACTAGCCAAGCACAAAGGGAGGAAAATTGCCAATGAAACTGCCTATTTCTGAACTTGAGTAAAGAGCATCTTCCTAGGACTCCTGTTCCTGATTTTTTCTGGGCTAACAAACCTAGTCACTTTAGAAAAAAACAAAGATGTTGCAGTTTCAATATCTATCAAAAAATTTGTAATCAAGAAACAACGTTACATAAAAAAAAGAAGGTTCTTTGGACACATAACCTGAGAAAGCAGTATTCTAAACTTCAGCACACAAAATTAGTGTAATGTCTGATCTATAACATTAAGGTCACACTGTGTATTATTCAGCTTTCAGACATCCACATGTTAAAGGAGGAGAGGTTCATTTTGGCTCATGGTTTTTAAAGGAGTCAGACTACGGTTGGTTGGCTCCGAGGCAGAAATGGTATGGCAGAAAGGGATGGCACAGGAAAGGTGCTAACCCTAAGGCAGCTGGGAAGAAGACAGAAGGGAGAAAAGAAGAAGAGAGAAGGGAGGAGCTGGGGACAAGAACACAACCTTCTGGGTCATGCCCCCAGTGACCCACCTACCACTGAGCTTCATCTCCTAAGAGCACATTCAGCCACTAACCTCATCAATGGATAAATCCACTGATAAGTATAGGGCCCCCAGGATTCAGTCACTTTCCAAACATATGAGACTTCTGGGGGACATTTTGGATTTAAACCATAACAGGCCAAGGGGGAAGTACATATCTTGAAATAAAAAACCACTTTCACAAGGAGAAGTATGCATTAACACTATAAAAAGCAAATCCCACCTAGTTGGCTGCAGTTGTGGGAGAGAAGTGGTTGGGGATGCGTTACAGAACAAAAGGTATCCGTGCCTAGTGATTCATTGCTAAACTCCTTGACTGCAGTTTTTCCTCTCATCTAGACTGACAAATGTGTTTTGAGATTTGATAACCAGAAAAATCCTTGGGAGGTATTCTAAGAGTAATTTTTCTTAGAGGAGGCAAAGTAGTAAAGAGGCAGGGTAAATTGCTTTTAGTATGCCTTTGATATTATCTTTTTAATATGGTAACAACACACTGGTCTACAACACAATTTAAATGGAAATTTAGGATATAGTGTCAATTTTGCTTCCTTGTAAGATAGCAATGCATCCAGCATAAACAGACTTCAAGCTACTTCTTTTTGATGACTCAAGGTAGACATTATGAATTACCTGTTATATGACCTTGGGTAAATCTCTTGAAGCTCTTCCAAGCTTCAGTGCCCTCATCTTTACCACAGGAATGATATAAATCTATCTCATAGATTAGAGATGGTAGGATAAGTGAGATCATGAGCATAGAGCCCCATGCATTATTTAGTTAACTCAAAATGGTAGGTATTACTTTTTCACTTATTTCCCTACCCTTAACTGTGATCTAAAAATCTGAACATATCCTATGAATGTAACTTCTGAAGAAATTACCACATAAGATGTAAAACCCTTGTTTAAAAAAAATTCTCTCATTTCTCCCAATATGGTAGATCTGATGTCAGAAGAATCCTTCTCAGTACAGACTAAAAGTGCTGACTACATACATTTTTAAAAGTATTTTAAACACACAGGTGATCTGTCAGGAGAATAAGTGAATTCTCTGAGGTAGTAAGGACTCCTGAAGCTTCTTGGTCAGCCAGGACCGAAGAAAGAGTTTCCCCTGAGGCTCTGATTACCCTCAAAGGTCCAGACCAGTGGTGATGGACCTACCATATGCAGAATGCATGCTGTAGTGGGCTGTTTGTTATCATTGCAAGCTCTTAAACGGTCTGCCATCACTGGTCTAGACAAAAGCTTGTGCTTTCACTTTCATCTTGAGACCAGAGGACCCCACAAAACAGGAGGCTATGTCAGACTCCTCTAAGGTTCTTCCCCCTTCCCTGATGCTACTCTGAAGTAAATAAACTGGAAAAACAAAACAACACAACACAATAGGCCTCCTAGAGGTAGATAGTAGGTGAAGCAATTTGCCTGTTTTGATCTTAGATTCTGGCATGGAGGGTAGGAAGACAGGTACCCCTGAGAATGCCTAATCACAGGTCCATACTTAGGCATGTTTGGGATCATAATTCACACTTGTGGGGCCTCACAAATAATCCTCTCTATAGGAACACACTTTCAAGCCAGGCCTCAAAGAACTTCCACAAATGTCCAGGGATAATGTGAGTTGTTATCATAAAATCATAAAATATGAAAGACTCAACAGAAACAACTTACAGAACCAGACACACAAAACTGGAGACATTTTCATTACAGAAGATTATGATAGGTATATTTAAAGAAATAAAAGAAATAAAAAAGTATGCCCAGAAAACAACAGAATTTAAAACTTTTAAACAGATGTGAAAAAGAACCCTATGGTATTTCTTGAAAGGAAAGAATTTAAAATTGATACAAGAAATTTAATAGATAAGACAAAGAGAAGGACTGGACACAGCTAAAGGAAGATGAATAAGGTCAAATAATAGATATACTAGGCATAAAAGGTACATTTTAAATAATTTACCACAGTTGCCCTCTTTCAGTGTAACAAAATGAAAAGATGCACTGAAAGAGGCAGGGAAGAAAAGACTACCTTCATCACCCTTACTTTAACTTCAAGCAGTTCAGTGCAGAAAAACATCTTTCACTTGGTGAGGGAGAATTAAGTGTAAGTCTTAAACTTGAAACCCCAGTACAAGGGGAGCTACAGTAACTCAGATCTGGGCAAAGTCTCATGATCCCTATCACCATGCTGATACCTATAGACTGAGCTGTTCCACTGAACTATTCAACTGTGTAGGGCTAGGTGGTTGACTGTCTTGCTGACTGTACCCACCACCCTTTCTCCAACTTGGAGGGGGGGGTCCAGAGCTGAAAGCAGGATTCAACCCACAGGGCATAAATACTAGCTCGGCATTTTATCTCAGCCCATAGTCCCAGCCCTGCCACAGCAAGGTCAATTACCCAGTTGAAACTGAAGGACCTGTGTGGAGTTCAGAGCTCACAGACAGAGCTTGTAGACATGCTATAGGTTCAAGCAGAGACCTGTGTGCCTAGAGAACAGACCTGAGTATTGGTCACACCAGTTCCAGCATTGGAGTGGGCCTGAGGAACATCTGCCTTCTCCTAAGACTGTGCAGGACCCTGAGACTTAGGTGTGCCCCAGCCAAGAACCACTCATCCTCCAGCTTCAGGCAGAACAGCTATTGTTAGGCCAGTGCCCACAGATGAGCTCTAGAACTGTCCCAGCACCAGAGACCTGTACCACAATGAGACAGAGTAGTATTTTGGCCTGAAACACCACCAGCTGCAGTTTGGGCCATGTTGTACCCCTGAGATTGTGCTGGTCTTTGCAGCTGTGAGACCCAGGTACAACCATGCTTAGTTTGCATCAGCCCAAATGACAAGAGTCTGCTTTCAACAATGCTACCCCAACCTTGGGCAGTATAGTGTCATTCAAGACAACATTGCTGGGGTAGGATAGGGAGGTAAGTCCACGACTGGAACTTAGTGCTGAGTTGGTAAGACCTAACACTGGGAAGATAATAATGGGCACTATTCTTAGACCTGCCTATTGACAAAGCCTGGAACAGCTCCATCACCAGGGTATATGCAGCTCCAGTCTAGTGGACTTGTATTCCAGCTAGTGTCATGTGTGGCTGGCTGTGGTGGTCCTGGGACATGAATCTACCTCATTCAAAACAGAAGTTTTGACCATGGCCCTAAACCAGTGTTGTGTTGGTCGTGGCAGACTGGAGGCTCAGGGTGTAACACATTTTCATGGTTTTTGGGGCCACAGATATTATACAGGAGCCTGAGCATGGTTCAAAAACAGTGACTCTGCCCAGAGCCAGGTCAAATCCTGCAGTATCTGCCCATCAGCGGGCAACTGTGGATGAGTCATCTGGATCTACCCTAGCCCCAGGGAGAGGCTTATGGGATAGACTACTCTCTCTTTCCTGCCTGTTTCCAAACAATACATCAATGTAATATTTTGGACAAACCTTGGCTTGGATTGCCCTCTACTACTGAAACAGTAACAAAACACCAACAGACTCTGGCATTTGGGCGCCCTCTTGTGCTGAAACAGGGGAAGTGATGACAGACAGAAAATACACAGCCTGCTTAGAATTTCTAGAAAGAAGGGCACAAAGCAAGCCACACTTGGAATTCTTGACACTTGAATGCCCAGACAATGTTGCACACCAACAAGCCTAAAAAGTTTCCAGGAAACCAGAACGTCACCCAAAAAATGACGTACCAGAAAATGACCAGGTAATAATCAGTATGAGAGAACTCTTGAGAATTTAAAGCAGCTGTTTGCTATTTTATGGAAACTCAGTGTGCATGGTGGGGTGGGGGGTGAGGTTCAATAAGCAAACACAGAAACTTAACAAAAAGATGAAGGCAATTAAAATCAAGTAAAAATTTGTGAGCTGAATATTTTTAGCACATTTAAAATATACTCAGCATATTAAAAAATATAGAAGGTGGGGGCAGGGATTTAGCTCAGTGGTTCCGTCGCCTGCCTTGCAAGCCCAAGGTCCTGAGTTGATCCCCAGTATCAAAAAAAAAAAAAAAAAAAAAAGAAGGTATCAACATCAGAATAGATCAAACAGAAGGAAGAATTAATAAACTCAAAGACAGGTTACTTGAAAATACACAGTAGAGGAGAGAAAATTAAAAAAGAATAGAAATGAAGAAAGCTTATCAAAACTTTGAGACCATATTAAAACAGCAAATATTCAGGCTACATATCAAGAGGATGTGAGAATACAAAGGAGTAGATAACTTATTCAAAGAAATAATACAGAAAACTTACCAAATCTGAAGAAGGTAACAATGTCCAGATACAGGAAGGTTAAAATTCACCAATCAAATTTAACTCAACCAAGACTTCCCTAGGACATCTTACATTCAAGCCTTTACAAATAAAAGACAAAAGGAACATTGCCACAGCTGTCAGAGAAAAGAAAGAGGTAACATAGGGATGCCCCAATCCTCCTGACAGCTGACTTCTCGGTAGAAACCCTACAGACCAAGAGAGAATGGGGAGATTTTCACAGTCCTGAAGGAAAAGATAAAAAGCTGTCAGACAAAAATACTGAACCCAGCAATGTTATCATTTAAAAATGCAGGAGGGATAAAAAGATTTTCACAAACAAAAGCTGAGAGAATCCAGTACGTTTTCATCAGTCCTGTTTTATAAGAAATACTAAAGGAAGTTCTTCAAACTGAATGAGACATTAAGGAATAAGAAGAAAGTATAACAAGGTATAAAACTTACTGGCAAAAGTAATTATACATAGAAATTCAGAATGCTCTAATAATGCAAATGTGGTACATATAACATTCATATCTTTTGTATGAAAATTAAAACAAATACACTACATCAAATAAACTACATCAATAAATTAAATGATAATTCAGAAAGATATAAAGTTCAAAATGTGAGAAGAATAGAATACAACTGGAGAATTTTCTTTTGTTCTGTTGTTCCTTTGTTTCTGGTTCTTATTCAGAATGAACATACTAAGTATCTATCATTTAAAAATGGGTTGCTATAATCAAAAGATATAAGCCTCCCAGTAGCCACAAAAATGCCCGACAAAAAGACAGACTCTTCCAACCTGTTACAGAAAAGCAAAAAAAGAAAATCACATATAAAGGTAATCCCATTAGGATTACAGTAGACCTCTCAACACAAACCTTAAAGACTAGGAGAGCTTGGAATGAAGCATTTCAAGCCCTAAAAGCAAACAATTTCTAAGCCAGACTAGTATATTCCATTAAACTATTATTCAGAATTGATGGAGAAATAAGGTCATTCCACAACAAAGAGATACATGAATACCAAAACCAGCACTATAAAAAATTTTCAAGAATATCCTAAACACAGACAATAAAGCCATCAAAGCCAAAAAACAAAAACAAAAAAACTGATGGAATGAATACATTAAACAAGGCAAACATTAAACCAAAAAAAAAAGTCATCAACAAAAAAATCACAATGACAAGGATAAATCACTACCTTTCACTAATAGCACTCAGTATTAATGGCCTCAACTCTCCAATAAAGAGACATAGATTGGCAGATTGGATCAAAAAATAGAATCCAACAGTCTGTTGTATTCAAGAAACTCATCTAATCCAAAAAAAAATCCCTGTACTGAAAATTAAAGATTCAAAAACAGTATTTCATGCATCAGAACCTCAAAAGCAAGCAAGGTTAGTGATCTCATTCTGAAAGTAAACTTCAAGCATAAACAGATCAGAAGAAACAAAGAAAGTCACTACCTATTAGTTAAGGAAACAATTCAACAAGAAAAGCTAACAATTGTAATTATATATGAATGAATATTGCTACAAGGAACTTCATAAAACAAACACGGCTGGACATAAAAGACCAAATAAATACCAAAACAATCATAGCTAGTGACCTCAATAACCCATTTAACTAAACAAAAAATCAACAAAGAAATATCAGAGTTGAACTACACCTTTGAACAAATGGACTTTACAAACAGAGTATTTTACTCTATTACTACAGAATATACACTCTTCTCAAAAGTAAAAGGAGCTTTCTCCAAAACATACCACACATGAGTCCGCAAAGCCTGGTTAAATACACAAGAGCTGGGCACAGTGGTGCATACCTGTAATCACAGTTCTTGGGAGGCTAGGGCAGGAGGATCTCTTCAAGGTCAGCCTGGGCTACATAATGAGTCAAGGCTAGTCTGAACTTGGAGACAAGCAAGACTGTCTCAAAAAAACTACACAAGAATCAAAAGCACCCCATGTGTGCTATCAGATCATTGTACTCTGAAACTAGAAATGAGAAAATTTATAAACACCTGAAAACTTAATAACACACTCCTGAACACTCAGAGGTCACAGAAGAAATCAAGCAAGAAATTAAACAATTCTTGGAATCAAATGACAGTGTCCGTACAACATAACAGAACCTCTGAGACACAATGAAAGCAGTCCAATGACGGTTTATTGCAGTCAATGCTCACATTAGAAAAAGTGAAAACAAACAAATAACCTAATGATGAACCTCAAGATACTAAAAACCAACAGTCCAAATTCAAACCTACTTTAAGGAGGGAAATCATAAAGATCAGAGCTGAAATTAACAAAATTGAGATAAAAAACCAACTATAAATATATGAGCTGCCAATATTGAAGCACTCAAATATATAAAGTGATTATTAATAGACTTGAGTGAATAGACAGACTCTAATACAATAATATTTAGGGACTTTTAACACCCTACTTGCACCAATAGACGATCCCTTGTTGCAATACTATCCTCAAATAGTTTTATATACCATCATCTGAATAGGTAATATCCAGTGATATCTGTTTCCAAAGCTATATCAATGGCACATGCTCAGGTTAGCAATATGTATGATAAACTCTGAATCAAAGTTGTGTGCATAATAGAAAAGGTTAACTAATATCTTTGTCAACTAATGATACTTGCCTCAGCATTGATAGTATCAGCGTGTACTGGCTCCCATTCTTGACTCTAATTATGTCTCTTGGCTTGCTGTCCCTAGGCATATAGTCACAAGAAAGTACTATAATAGTACTACTGTGTACTATTATAGAGTAAGTAGCAAGCTGAGCTTTGTGGCAGTCACAGTGGCTCAATGTACAACTGCTCCACCCATGTCAGCTCATGGGGGTTCAGATTTGTATACAGTTTGATGAATACTATCAGAGGCAAAGGAAATTCCCTCCCTACAAATACCAGTAGCAGTTTACTTACACTGGGGCTGGCTCTTCGGTGATTTCATCAAAGCCTTTGGTCACCCTTAGGAAAGATTTAATTTCCCATTCCCTAAGTCAGTCCAAGACTTAGGTGTGATCTGTACATGAGTTTTATAGCAGCACTTCAGAGATTCTTATGAATAATTTGGGCAACTATATTTAGTATCACCTCATTCGCTGGAGTCTCCATCCAGTAGGAGGCCAAGTTCTACCCAGAAGTAAATAAGATTCCTTTCCACAGGGCCTATTGATCACTACTTCTGTCACTGAATAAATATATCAGATTTCTTTTTCTGCCTCAGCTCATCATAGTCATAGAGACAAGAAGTACTTTTTTCATTGTAGCCTGGGCTTCTCTACAGATTCTTCTTCATGGAAAGGATCGTCTATACATTATGAAGCTACCTGTACCTCATTGCAACAAAATTCTTATAACTTTTCTTTCATTCTTGTTTTCCTACTCATTTATTTCATTTGCCTTTTTGCCTACACTAATTGGGCAAGCCTGGATGCAGGTCATAAAAGGCTTGCGTTTTGCCTGCCTTCAGAGGTAGTTCAGAACAGCCAGATTTCTCTTGGCTTTCCAGAAGTCCATTCATGCAAAATGCTCTCCTGCCTTAGAACCTACAGAGTATTTCCTCTTTCCCAAAAGGGGCTCTCTGTCATGCTGTGATGTGAGACCCTGGTTCCAAAAATGCTGCACGCCCAGGTCCAGACAGGGATCCTAATGAGCACTATTTACCATCTTAAAAACTTAAACTAGTCTCTGTCCATTCAAATGGTCACTCACAGGGATATTATGCAGCCTCTAAATACTATGTTTGCAAATTATTTTAATGGTTAATGAAATTGATCACAAAATAGTGAAGAAAGAGAACAAAATAAATACTATAAATAAATGAATATCACATAGAGATTCCAAATCATGTTTCAGAATGATAGGAAGCATAATGGTTAAAAGCACAGACACCAGAGCTAGATCTTGGTTTGCATCACAGTTCTACCACTTGCTAGCTTTATGAGCAGGGACAAGTTTTTAAATATTTCTGCAACTCACTTTGTATATACAAATGTGGATAATAATGTCATTCATCTTAGGGACTCTGAATGACATGGGAAACTGCTCATGATGTAAACAAAGAAAGTAGGCTTCAACATTATATTTATCATTCCACTTTTATAAAAACAACTGCCTTGTTTTCTTTATTGCAAACTCCCACCTCTTTATGCATGCATAAAGAAAACACAGGAAGGAAACACTAAAATGCTAACTATAAAGAATATGACTAGGGCAAAGTAAGTCTTTTTAAGACTATTTATTTTTTAAAATTTCCAATAATCATTACATATTGCTTTTACAACTGGCAAGAAATACTATTTTAGGGCTGGGGATTTAGCTCAGTGGTGCTGCTGTTTGCCTTGCAAGTGCAAGGTCCTGAGTTCAATCCCCGGTATGAGAGAGAGAGAAGCGGGGAGGAGATACTATTTTAAAAAGAGCCCCTTTTAGTTGAATCAGAGTGCTACCATGCTAATTCCTACAGAGAGGTCCAGCTGAAACATTAATTTCAGGTTAGCAGATAAGAGAATGATTACTAAAAGACAAAATATCAGAAATATCAAAATAACAGTTAAAAAATATCAGAAAGGGAAATTTGGTAGGTTCCCATGTCACGGAGGAGAAAAGTAATTTCAACATTCTAAGTAGAGAAATAGGTCAGCTAGTGAAGAAACATGATAAAACTTATCACAGGTTTGGGAATTAGGAAAATGTTTAATTTGCTCAAATTTTGCTTTTGGTTTAGATATTCTATATATGCATATATGTACATATATATCTATATTATATATACGCACATAGAGACAAAAAGCTGAATGATGAAGGCAAGTGACATATATATGTCTAAAAGCTATATCTATTTTAAAAATACAATCTATGGCTTGAAGAAAGAATAAAGAAATAAAGCCACCTTCCTTTTAATTTGGATATATTTTTCTCTTTATGAATCAAAGTACTATAACAAAAATGTCCCTGGAGTATTATAACATTTTCTGCCTGCCTAGAACCTTTTCAACATCCTTTAAATGTCTGAGGAATTTACTTCCTTAGTGATCCTATTTTCCAAAGTCAGCAATCAGAAAACTTGTTTCCCCAACCTTCTATGAAGGACAATGTGTCATGTGACCACTGTCCACCCAACCTGAGACTTAGCTTCAGCAGTAATTTGATAAGGAAATAGAAAATTCGTTCTCTCCTATGGTGACCATGGAGGGAAAGTGCCTTTGCAAAGTCAGCATGGTAGAGTCACCTGTGTAAATGGTATGATAATATTTTTCCAAAAACCACCCCAATGATATTTTGGACTCTATTCCTGACTGCATTTTTAACTACCCAGTATCTTTCAGTAAACACTGCCTCTGTTCAAACTTGCTAGACTAGATTCTGTTGTCTTGAAAAACCCTGCCCAGTATAAGGAAAGACAATAGATTCTAAATAGATATTTAGAACCTAAATATGAAGACTGATACCCACATTAGTAAGCAAACAACCAGTATTTCATTGATTGGTCCTTTACTTTGTTTCTACAAAGTAGAGACTAAATTCTCGTAAACAAGTGGGGAAATATTCCTAAGGCTACACAAATGGTTATGTATACAATATAAATGGTATTTGAATCTATATATTTCTGGATTCAGAGTCGAAAACCTTTTAATTGACATAAATCTAACCCTTTCCTCAGTAGAAGGTGTTCCAGAATTGCAGAAAGAAATGTACAGAGACACAGAAGTTGGGTAAAAAAACAAAGCCTTTAATCGCTGGCGAGGGGGACCACCAGAAGCTCGTCTGATCAATGTCCATGCCATCCTTTGTTTTAACATTTCCTTTTATATCTTCTTTTAGCCATTACCTCATTTCTGGTGGTCTTAGAAAAATTTCTATTTCTCTTTTACATCTAGTTCCTGTTAATGGTTATAGTCACAGACGTGTAACAAACAGATGGCGCCTAAAACACATACATTGTAAACTACCCAAACGTTTCTATTTTGCTTTTCTCCAGGTTAAATGTTATCTACAGTTAGGTTACAGGTCAAAGGTTCAGTTAGCCATCACCTTAAACAATACGAGTTACAGGAAAGGTAAATCTTAAAGGAACGGATTACTTATTCTACTTCAGCTACCTTAATAACTAACCTATAGCTTAAATTTTCTCTATCAAAGGTATAAAACAATGGTCTAATAATGACCCTTTAAAAATACATCCTGAAGGAAACACAGATTGCTTTACTTAAGCCTGTCCTCAGACTTCTCAGTTTATCTCAATGTGAATTCTACACTTGAATATAAATTGGGGTGGAATTCTGGTAAAAAGTGATTAAGAATATCATATAATTGGAATCATAAAATAGTCTTTTCAAAGCTTTTTATTTCACTTAGTAATATGCATTTTAGCTTCCTCTGTCTTTTAGTGTGAAAGCTCTTTTTTTTGAGCACTGAATCATCTGGGTGAACCATAATTTTTTGATTCATTCACCTACTGACAGGGCATTTTGGTTGCTTCCAAGCTCTGGCAATTATGAATAAAGTTACTATAAACAACCTTGTGCAGTTCATAAGTTTCAAATTCCTTTGTGTAAACACAAACAAAAGGAGCTCAATTGCTGGATTGTATGGTACTACAGTAATACATTAAGCTTTCTAATAAACTGCCAAATTGTCTTCTAAAGTGGTTCTATCACCTTATATTCCCACCAGCAACAAACGAGCACTCCTGTTGTTCCCATCTTTACCAGTATCTGGTATTTTTAATGCTCTGGATTATGGTCATTCTCATAAGTATGTATCATGTTTTATTTTGGTGCTGACATGTGATGTGGAGCATCTCTACATGTTTATTTGCAAACTGTATATTTCTTTGCTGAGATGTCTGGTAAGGTCTCTGGCCCTTTTTAAATTGGGTTGTTTTCTTATTGTCAGGTTTTTAAAGTTCTTTGTATATTTTAGATAATAGTCCTTTATCAGATATGTGTTTTGCAAATATTTTCTCCCAGTATGTGGCTTTTCATTCTCTACAATATATTTTACACAGAAGAAAATTTTAATTTTAATGAAGTCCAGTCTATCAATTCTTTCTTTCACAGGTCATCCCATTGTATCTAAAAGTCACTGTCAAACCCTAGGTCACCTAGACTTTCTCCTATGTTATCATCTAGAAGCTTAATAAGAGTCAATGTCAGAACACAACATGTCAAATCACTCTGCTGCAGACAGGCAGGTCTGCCCATGCCCTACCAAGGTCCTGAGTCCACAGAACATGCTGAATCACCGCACTGCAGACAGGCAGGTCTGTGCATGCCCTACCGAGGTCCTGAGTCCCACGGAAGACACCGAATCACCCCCCTGCAGAAAGGCAGCCACCTGGTTCCACACTACAAAGACACAGCGGACACCAGACCACCAGACCAAGGTACTGAGTCCCGGTGCTCCTGGCCCAGAGGTAGGGGCTTCTGAGCTGCCGTCCCACTGCTCCTGGTCCAGAGGAAGGGGCCTCCCGGCCACCATCCCTCCGGTTGCTCCCAGACCACAGGAAAGGGCTTTTGGGTCACCAGCCCTACTGCTGCTCCCGGCCCCTGTCCCACCTCTAGCAGCTCAGAGGAGATAATCCGTGCAGGCACTAACAGCCCCCCGGCCCAGTCGAAATGAGAAAACATGTAAAT
>NW_004624799.1:11618757-11641366 GCF_000247695.1 Heterocephalus glaber | reverse complement strand
GAGAAGGGAAAGGAAAAATGATGAGAAATGGAAAAAATGGAAATAAAGTCTTTGTAAATAGGGAAGGGTGGAGAGCATGAAGGGAGGGCTAGGAATGGGGAAAAAATAAGAACCAAGATGCATTATGTAAAGGTACAATTCCCAATTTGAAATGCAACTGTGTTGTATACCTACAATGTACCAAGAAAAGAATTTCACTAAAAAAAAAAGAGTCAATGCCATTTTATAGGAGCTTAATTGTTTAACAGTCTGTGATGCATTCTGAGTTAATATTTGTGACGGGTATAAAGTTCTTATCTAGAATAATTTTTTCCTTGTGGCTGTCTAGTTGTTTCATTATGTTGAAGACTATACTTTCTCCACTGCATTATCTCTGTTCCTTTGTTAAAGATCAATTAACCATATTTATGTTGGCCTGTTTCTAACCTTTTTATTCTGTTCCACTAATTTATTTGCCTATTCTCTCACCAAGACAGTGTACTGTCTTGATTATTGTAGTTTTATAGAAACTTGCAATTGGGTAGTATCAGTTCTCTGTCTTCTTTTCCTTCCATACTGAGTTGGCTATTCTGGGTCTTTTACTTCTCCATTTAAGCCTTAGAATCGATTTGCTGAGTTCACAAACTTATTTTCTGGTGTTTTAGTTGAAATTACATTGCTCCATAGATAAATTTGGGGAGAAATATTTTTACAACACAAGTTGTCTGTGAACATATAATATTTCTCCATTTGTTCAGCTTTTTAACCTAATCAGTCTTATACTTTTTCCTCAGATTGTATACATATTCTGATACATGTATATCAAAGTATTTTATTTGGGGGAATGTCAGTTTAAATGGTATCAGGCATTTAATTTCAAATTCCAGTGTACATTGCTGGTATATAGTAAAGCACTTGACTTTTATATATTAACCTTGTATCTTGTAACCTTGCCATACTTATTAGCCTAAGATTTTATTGTTGTTGATTCCTTAGGATTTCCTACATAGACATGGCACCTGTGAACAAGACCTTCTGAAAAGGCAAAACTATGAAGACAATAAAGAGATCAGTAGTTGACAAAGGTAGAGTGAGGGATGAAAAGGGAGCACAGACTATTTTTAGGGCAGTGAAACTACTCTGTGTGATACAAGAATGGTGGTTATGTCATTATACATTTGATCACCTTCATAGAATATACAACATCCAGAGTGAACCCTAATATAAAGTTTAGACCTTGTGTGGTAATGATGTGTCAGTTTAGGTTCATTAAGTGTAACAAATGTACCACTCTGCTGAGGGATGTTATAAAGGGAGAGGTTATGCATATGTGAGGGCAAGGACTATATGGGAACTCTCTGTATCTGCTTCTCATTTTTTTATGTGAGGCCAAAACTTATGAAACTTATTTTTAAAACATATAAAACTTATTTTTAAAATATCAAACAAGAATGTAAAATTTGGTCAGGTACTAAAATGGTTCCTGGGAGCCATATAAATGAATAACTTTCTTTTTAAGCCAATTCCTATCAACTGCTAAAAACAAAAAAAGGCAAAAAATCTCTCAAGCACATATGAGAACATTATTAATGATGTCACATGTATCAAAAAAGCAGAACAAGCAATGAAATTTAAAAAAATACTTTTCAACTATATCTTGATTTCTGTAATCAGCTTTTATATTGCAAATTGCTACTTCATCATGGTAAATTTGCAAATTTGCAAATGGGAAGCTTAAATAATTCTTTTAACACCTGTTTTAGGGACACCATAACCTTATATAGGTCCCTCTGCACATTTAGAAAACAAGATTCATTTATCAAGTCTGCTTAAATTTTAAAACATGAATGCATTCAGTGATAATTTTATTTTGCAAAGTAGAAAGAAGCACAAGGGAGTTTCTAAATGTTGGTCTCATTATACTCCAATTATTTCAATTATTTCAGATTATGCATAAGGCAATTTCAAAATGTTGGATAAAGATATCCCTGGGAATTCAAATACCAGCAGTCCTTTTACATATGGTAAGTTATGCTCTTGGGGAAAAAAAGCTAGAAGTTGGGTGATATAATATGAATTTGACTGTCTTCTGGAAATACTTTTATAGCAAAGTCTTGTATAACTAAACATAGTCTCAATTTCATATGTGATTATAAACACCTTATTTAATCAACTATTCTGCATTTCAAATATAATTCCAAAAGAACAATATACTAGTCAAAATGATAAACTACACTGCCTTAGTTTTGTGCTGCAATACGCAATACCTGAGAGTAATTTATAAAGAACAAAGATTTATTTTTTCCAGTTCTTGAGGCCGAGAATTTCAAGGTTAAATGGCCCCACATGGAGAGGGTTTTCTTGCTGTGTCACACCACAGTTGAAGGCATCACTTAATGAGAAAGACAAGGAAGAGGGCCACAGTCATTCAAGAAACCTACTCCCTCAAAAACTAGCCTGCTTCCACAATAATGACATCAATTCTCATGGCCTAATGACCTCTTTAAGGTCCCACCTCACAATACTGATGAATTGGAGACTAAGTTTCCAACACATAACCGTTTTGGGGGGGGATGGGGTGGGGGAGCTAACTCAAACAATTTCATATGCCTACTAGGATTCCTGTTTGTTTTTATGATAAAAATTCAAGCATGAAGAAACAACACCACCAGAGTCATAGAAATAACAAATCTTTCTTTAGGTAAAATACATCTGCCCAGCCTTCAAGCCAATGAACCTTTCCTTAAGGAATTTATTATATCATAGCAATGAGTCTTCAATAGACATGTATATTTGGCATAACTGAGGGCAGATAAAAGAAGTACATAAGTAGGAGACAAGGAAAACTACAGTTCTAAGGACTGATCAAAGGGTATCCATATCTGTACTCTACATATTTACGCTATGCTTATGACTAGATACTTCAGAAGCTCAAAACTCAGCATACTCCCTTCTCATACACTAATTTACTATCTGGACAGAAACTTAAAAGGCCAGACTAGCCAACACCCTAATACCTTTAAGATTAAGAAACTAGAAGAAGGGAAGATTAACAGGGACCTACAGACTGGACCTGCAGATGCCCAATGTGTAACTAAAAGCAGGATAAAGCTTGGCATCTCTGCCTTCATTTCATGTCTCCCTTATTACCTTAAAACTCTGGGTCAGATCCCTGCTCAGCTCAGCACATAATAATCAGTCAAAAAAATATCCAATTTGCAAGGCTTATTAACCCTAAAGGTACCTAGTCTACCTTATCACCCTTCAAGACTGAGGATACCATGATAAGAATAACTGAAGTCATTTTCAAGGTTTGCGAGGATGCTCAATTGCCAGCTTTCACACAGTCCACTTCCAGACTCCCCTGGAATGATGCCTTGAAGTCTTCAAACCTACTGTAACCTTAAATTCAAGAAAGGCAGACCCCTACAGACCAACCCATAATGTGATCACCTCCCTTCAAGCAGAAACAATTATCTCATGACCAGAATTGAGGCAGCTGCCCATCCTGAGGAAGAACAATCATTTCACGGGAACCAAATTGCCCCTCAAGATATAAAGATTCCTTTGGAGCTACAAAATCAGGACTGAAATAATGATTAACCAGACCACCTCAATACCCCATAAAACTGGTCCCATTTCTTTGTGAGTACATCATTCTGAAACTTCATCACATTAAGCTGGAGTCTTTTTCTATTCTCTGTCTAATAAACCTTTCTATGTTCATACTACTGAAATTCATTTTCAGTATTATGAGTCAAGAAACTATGTGGCAGGCAGAACTGAGGTCTCCATCTTCTCTGTGAGGGACCTCCTCAGACCCCGTCCAGTGACACAGTCAACATTTGATAGGATAAAACCTGACTTAACAGAGTTCTGAAGAGAAAGACTCACTTAACTGCTTTTTGAAAATTTCACATTTTCATTAAGCCTTTTTAAAAAAAGAATTAGATACGGTTTAGAAGCCAGATTTCTGATCTTAAGATACCAGCTCTTCAATACCACCACCTATACTTTTAACTTTAATGTTAAAGCATCAGTGTCTTTAAGATAAAGGTAAGTAATCAAAATTTACTCTTCAGCAGGTTCTATCTATCCTTCCACTCTCAGAATGCGAGTTCACAATACCAAGCTTCTACAGAAGCTTTAAAATAAGCTTCTATTTTTGATACATAATTACACTAGTATTACATATTAATACTTATTAGGTATTACAAAGATAGACTAACTATAAAAACACACCCAACAAATAAAAGAAAATAAATGATTTTCAAACTCAAAAATAATTAATAACTATATAGATATAGATAGATAAATCTCAGTTTATGAACATGATTCTTTCCATGATCCTCGTCACAAACTGAGTTGGATGAGAATAGAATCAAATTGAAAGGTTAGGTTCAATGTTGACCTATTCGATTTGTTTTTTGTCCAGTTTGGTTTGCAAATATGGAGAGAAATGAGTTCATGAACTGAGGTTTCACTGGATATATTTGTATATATATTATACACACATGCACTTTTCAACTTAACCATAAGATGCAAATGTTACCTTACACATTAGAGTAATAAGGTGAACTGTAACTGTTGTGTTGATTTCTTGATTTGTATGCCTGCTCCCTCTGGCCCTAACTCTCAAATGGAACCTGGCTGCCCTCCACCACCCCTCTTTCCTAGTTGGTACAAGTATATTTCTTTTCTTTTTTTTTCTTAAATTCTTTTATTGGTACATTTTAGGTATACAACACATTTACATTTCTCATTGGGAACTTGTACCTTTACATGATGCATCTTGGTTCTTGGTACAAGTATACTGCCATTCTTAGGGCTGTGAGGATAGGCTTTTCTTGTCTCTCACTTTTTGTAGAACATTTTAATCTTATTTTTATTTTCTTGGTATGTTACCTAATACAGATGGTCCCAATTTATGACAGATCTACTTGTAATTTTCAGCTTTATGATAGTGCAAAAATGATACATATTCAGTAGAAAAATACTTTGAATTTTGCTCTTTTCCCAGGCTAACAATATGTGGTATAATACTCTTGTGATACTGGGCATCTCCAGGGAGCCATAGCTTTCAGTGAGTCATACAATCAGGGCAGGAAACAACCAATATTCTACAGCATAGTGTGTTGTTAGGATATGATATTCAGTAGGTTAGGTGTACTAAATACATTTCTGACTTACAATATTTTCAACTTATAATGGGTTCATCATGATGTATGGTCAGGAAGCATCTGCATTTCAAAACTTCTTTATTTTGAAATAATTTTAGACTTAGAAAAAAAGTTGCAAAAATAGTGTAGCATTTCCACATGCCCCTCACTCACCAAACCCTAACATTAACATCTTACTTAAGGGGCCAGGGATTTAGCTCAGTGGTTCCGCAGCTTGCAAGCTCAAGGTCCTGAGTTCGATTTCCGATACAGAAAAAAAAAAAAAAACTTACATAACCACAAAAAAAAATGTCAAAAACCTAAAAATCAATATTTATCAACTACAGACCTTATTCAAATTTTGTCAGTTTTTGTATTACTTTTCATTTGTTATATTTAGATCTATAATTCATTAGGAATTTATTCTTACATATGGTGTGGTATATGGAGCTAGTTTTTTCTCCAAATGACTACACAATTGTTCACAGCAGCATTATTCATACCAGCCAAAAAGTAAAAACAACCAAATCTGTCCATCAACTAATAAATGATAAATAAAATGTGGTATAACCATATAGTGAAATATTTATTTAGCAATAAAGGAATGAAACACTGATACATGCTACAACATGGACAAAAATTGAAAATATTGTGCTAAGTAAAAAAGCCATTCACAAAAGACTACCTTATCATCATACAAAAAGAATTTCTTTTATTTCAAGTTCTAGGTCTCCTTTCCCTTAGTAGTAGTTTAACAGAAGTTGCAAATATACCAGTGCTAAGGCCTTTCTCTTTCTTCTTTTGTTAGTAAACTACAAGTAAACTATGGCTTTTAGCATTAAAGTGTCCTTCTTTGTCATGTTTAACGCTTTTCAGCTTAAATTCTACATTATCTCATGTCAGGATTGCTACCACATCTCTCTTTTAGTTTGCACTGTTATGGAATGCTTATCTTATTTTCGGATGTCGGAATCACAGGTATATCCAGGTCTCTCATATAGAACATATACGTACTTAAGTTTTATCCTGCAAGCCAAATTCTAAATCTTTTTCAGTTATTCCATAATAACATTTACGGTTAAGACTGCTATGTTTAGTTGCTAATCTGATAATCTTATAATTTAGAACTATTTATGTTTCTTTTCAGAGATGTATATACATTACTATTTAAGAAGGTTTACTTTGCTCATTACTTTTACACTTCAATATTTAAAATGTGTTTTATTTAATTATTTATCATTAGAAGTATCAGGGTTATTGGGTGAGAGGTTGGTAATATTCTTTATTACCCATTTCTGTCCTATACAATAATGTGTATTTTCTATTTTCATCTTTGAATTCCCCTTTGCCTATCTTTAAAATTTGTATTATTGCTACCTTTTCCTAGCATATAATGTTTTTACATTACTGTTTTGCCATCATGCCCCTCTTTTTTTCCAGCCTGATATGTATATTTATATATTTTTAAAGTCCATCATCAGTATCAGTCCTGTGATGAAGAACTTCCCGGTAACTACACAGAATTATAGCAGCCAATGTATCTTTTCTATAAAGAACGCGACAGTGGCCCATTTTAGACTCCATGGGCCATATGGGCCCTGTTGCACTTGCAACTGAACCATGCCAGTATAGAACAAATGCAGCCACACACAACAAACAAATGGCTTTGTCTTTGTGCTATTAAAATTTCACTTACAAAAGCAGGTGTCAGGCTATCGTTTGCTGATGCTTAGTCTAGAGCATTTTTCAAGAAGAGCTATAAGTCCAGAATCCTCCAGTTTTAAGTTAGACGAAAACTACTTGAAAGATAGCTTGTCTGGATATAAAATCTTGACACAGACTTTTTTTTAACTGAATTTTCTTTCTTCTTTAACTTCTTCTCCCTGCCCTGCCCTCCACCTCCTTCATCCTCAACATGTTTCTCATGTATTCCCTGCACACTTGCATACACACTCACACACATAGATACGCATGCATACACGCTCACACATACACACCCTTGCACCATAACACCCTCCACTACAATACATTTATTCCAATTTATTACAATTAATGGATCCTCATGTCATTATTATCCAAAGTCCACAGTTTATACCAGGGTTCACCATCATCATACTATCATAAGGAGTAATGAATGTCACATAGCTTTGGAGGATTGTCCCATTAAATGATGTCTATCAATTCTTTTAAAATTATGATTTTCCCTTTAAATAGTGTCTGTCTCTTTAAATGACAAACCTGTTCCAATATTACCTTGTGGTTCTTTCAATGATGTGACTTTAAATTCTTTCTCTGTATTCTATGCTCTCATCTACTTGGACTTTTCCAGCATTTTAAAATTTAGGTGGGATTTAATCTTTCTGATAACTATTCTAAATCACCTGCAGGTACCATCACTAGCTTATCTCTTGTATCTCCAGTTTTTCCTGCTCTGTGAGCTTTTGTTCTCCATAAAGCCTGGTAGTGGAGGTGAGGCAGAAGGGTGAGAAAATAAGCAATGGAATTTTTAAACTTTTTTCCTATTTTCCCCCAGCTATTTGCAGTTTTAATGTTATCTGTCCACAAGTAATGCTTAGGGTGGGGTTCTTTCTCAAATTTTCATTGTTGTTTCTTGTTGTAGTACAGTGAGGCTGAATACTAAATAGCTGCCACCTGAAAATGTGTAGGGAGCATTTTTAGACTTCAGCTGATGTAACAGAGGATGCAAGGAAACAGGAACGTGAATTTTCAATTTAGAAAACAAATGGCAAAGGAGCAAAGTAGAGCTTTAGCTGTTATCAAGTATGTGGTAATACAAGAGGGGAAAACCTTTAATTTTTATGTATCCATAGTTTAATTTAGACTGTGGCTTCTCTTTTAAATTCTTGCATGGTTTTTTGTTTTCTTTTTGAGGTGTTTTGAGGTTTTGTTTTTGTTTACCAAATTGATAAAAAAGTAGCATCTTTACAGTGCAATTCTGTTGACCATTAACATTATGAAATGACACTGATGAACACCTAAAAGACAAAGCTGAATAAACTCTTTTCTACCAAGAGCAAAATTAGTTTGGATGAATTTTATAATGTATCTAAATGCCAAATGGTAAGTTCTGTTCTAGATACCACCACTAGGTTAAAGAAAACAAGTCAAATGGAACAAAGCCAGAATTTTAAAAAAAAACCCTCAAAAATCCAGTGAAGAGTGAGCTAGTTCTACTGTTGTTAAACACACTTTAGATTTTATTTCACACAACACTAAAAGTAAAATAAAAACAAAGGCCCAATCCATTTACCTCCAGAAACTACTATAATTTGTGACTGGAATCACTGGCAACACTTAGCAAAGAACGAAAACTTTAGGATGTATATTCTATTATGACCTAAGGCATTTCATTCCTCCACCATGCCATGCACCCAACCTGAACATCCCTCCTGTACAGAGAGAGCAATGGTAAAATGCTATACCAATTATACTGATTATAAAAATGTTTACATTCTGCCATTTTTATTTACAAAATATTTCACACATAGTAAGCACAGTTGTTATAGTTCTTCAATAGATGTGAAAACGAAGGTTAAATCATAAGGAGCAAAAGATAACACTAAAAGTCCTTGCTTTGAACTCTTCAAATAAAAGGAAGTAAGAGATAAAATGTAAAAAGAGAGAATCCAAGTCACAGGGACACTCAAAAAGTAGCTTTAAGCACATGAACCAGAAGCACTGAGTAGGGAGACAGAGTTGAAATTATGGGCCTTCCAGATAGGACTGACACTGAAGATTAAGCTCTGGGGCAGAGGGCAGAGAGGAGGGGTTGGACTCTGCCTGATGTTCATAAAGAGACCAAAATATGGTGGTGCTGACAGTTGCTGGGGGTTATGACTTATATGGAGCTGTACCTCTAGAAAAATAGGAAGCTTTGGACCCAACCTTCTGCTGGTTCAGTGAGTGATCTAGCAATCCAAATATCACAATAAACATGCATCATTTTGGATTTTATATTGGACTAGAGGCCTAGAGAGGTGGGGTAAAGTAGCTGCAAAACCATTAGAGAGTGGCGCAAAGTGTGGGAAGGGGTAGAGGAGAAAGAGAACTTGAACAAAGTGAGTTTTCAAACTCAAATTCCAAGACACATTAAGAAATATAACCATAAGTCAGAGAGCCACAAAAGTAAAAGTTCCAGACAAGTTAAAAAAAAAAAAGTAAAAAAAAAACCTTTAAAGCAAATTATGTTTTGTATCCCCAAAAAGATTTTTTAAAAATTTAATACTTTGGAAATAAAAAATATCCACTGAGTCCTGAGTTCGATCCCCTGTACCAAAAAAACCAAAACCAAAACCAAAACACAAACATATCATATATTTGGGCCAGGGATTTAGCTTAGTGGTTCCAGTGCCTGCCTCGCAAGCGCAAGGTCCCAAGTTTGATCCCTGTTACCAAAAAAAAAAAATCCACTGAAATAAAACAAAGTGAGGATAAAAATCTAGCAAGAATAAATTAGAAGATATAGAAATATAACATATATGAACAAATTTGTGTGTATGTAATTTATAAGTTATATCTATATCAAAACACACAGAAACAAGAAGAATTGAAGACTATATATGCCTAATAGGAGTTCAGAAGAAGAAAATACGGGGAGGCAGATAATGAAAAGTTAATATAGAATAGCTGGCAGTTTTCTAGAACTAATTAAAGATAGAAGTCCTCAGATGGAGTATTTTCAGAGTATTGAGCAGAACAAATGTACACTTAGACATCACTATAGAAGTATCGTACATCACGCATGAAGATAAAATCTTAGAGGCCAACAGGGAAAAAACGAGATAGTTTATCATCAGAGGAATAGCAAATAGTCTTACAACAGTGGTCTTATCAACAAAATTAGATGGCAGAGGCAGTGAGTGATAGACCTTCAAACTTGAAAGGAGTCTAGGATCTGCTCTTCACTTACACATCATTCAGGGCTGAACAAAACAAAGACATTTCGAGACATACAAAGACTAAGAGGGCGTACAGTCACAGGTTGTCAGTGAAAGAAACACTAAAGGATGTAGGATACAAAAACAAAAACAAACATAACAAAACAAGAAACACAAAACCACAAAGCCCAATGATTGATATGCATAAAGTAAGAAATATAAAAATATTTAAAATTAATAACTAATTTCTGTGCTTTAAAGTGAAATAAATATAATAAATCACAGAAATGGGGAAATGTGGTGTGAGAGACAAAAATTTGGTTACTAGGTAATTCATGATTGTAAGGTCTCTGTGTGTCTGAAAAAAGGTACAGATTATGAACAATTCTGTCTTTACTAGAAAACTACATACTTAATATATAACAAAATTAAAAGTAATTTCTTCCAAACTAGCAGAGAAATTAAAATAGAAAAAGAAAGAACTACCAAGACAAGAGAGGACAAGAATAAGAAGATAAAATACGGTGGCCAAAGGCAGGTAATTCTGCCTTGCCTCCCCAACAGTGGTAGATATAAGTCCAACTATTTTAGTCATCAAAATAAATATAAGTAGATTTAGTTCACCTATTTAAAATAAAAATACCAAGAACACATCTGCTTTCAGTGCTCTGATTTGTGCTAAAACATTAGCATATTTGGAGAACTTCATGATAAAAGCAGCTAATGGTTCATCAGACAATGTAATGTCTCAAATGTTTATTGCCTTTACAAATGATTTTTGAGCTGAAGTGAAATGAGAAGGAAACTTAATAATTTAAGACTAGCAGGAAAAGAGCCAGAAACACTGGGACTATGCACAAATGTAATCTTTTATGCAGAACTACATTTTGCTCTAAAAGAAAAGGTATATACTGGCATGACTCTGCTAAGTGGTTACTCCAATTTAGTCTGAGTTTTGCTACCACAGCAACAGACAATATACCAGCACCCCTATGCATACTACAGATTAATCATACAATTCTGAATTACAGAAAGTGACTGTTGATTCTAAATGCTTGAGGCCTATGGCTGAAGGTAGAGAAATATTTCTCTGCTACCCCCACAAGATCACTTCAACTAGTGAAATTCAGAATCAGTCAATTTTAGAGTGAGAGGAGTAAAAACAAAAGGGGGGGTGGATCTAGACAGGGTAGTGACTTAAGATTAGCTGCTACCAGACAGGTGTCTCTGTCTCACCCAATATCCAGATTCTTTGTGTCCTAAACAAAGAATTGAGCAGGACACACAGAAGTAGTAAGAAAGGCAAAATTTATGAAAGGGAAAATACACTCACAGAGCAGGAGTGGGCTAATGAGAAAACTCATGAGGGAGATTGACTCAAAGGAACCCCACTCATTTTAGGTTTGAGGTTAAAGTACACTTGGGAGAGTTTCAAGTGGGCATCACCTAGAAATGGCAACTACCAGTAATGAAAGTATACCCTCAGGAACAGAGCATGGGAAGAGCTCACAGACCGTAGTTGAAGTGAGTACCATGGTTGGCTTTACTTTTATTTTCCTAGAATTTGGGGAAAAATCAAGGGTGGACACTACTCGCTTTTTTCCAATCAACTGTATCTCCACTCTTATGTCAGGAAGGGCAGAACATGAACTTATATGGGCCAAGTCAAAACAAGCATGGTTGCCAAAGCCCACCAGGGTGGTCAAAATCTCAATGCTAACACTACAATGAATACAGTATCACCCTTGGTTGCCCTAAAGTAGTTACAGCACATGTTTCTTGGGCTCATGTCAGAAGTTAAGGAAGTTTGGAAAGAACAGAAACATAATTTTTGCCAGAATATTAACAACAGTAAATATGGTAAGGGTATGTTATGGCTTATAAATGTTCCCCTCAAAGCCTCATAGTGCATATTGGGAGGTGACTGCATCATGGGGGTATGAAACTCATCAGTGGCTTAGTCCACTGAAGAGTTTATAGCCTGGTTGTGGGGCGGGGGGGGGGTGTCCCTGGGAGTATGGCCTGGAAAGGCACATCTCCCTTTCTTCTCCTTTGATCTTCTCTCTCCTTCCCACTGACATGCCCCTCTGTCATGAGGCCCTTCCTTGAAGTCAGCAGACTATGGACTGAAACCTCTACAAACTGTGAGTCAAAATAAACCCCTCCTTCTTTACAACCCCTGGAGCATAATGCTGGGTTAAACACATACTATACTTTCCTAATGAAAATTTGTACTTTAGCATTATAGTAGCCGGCTATGTGTCTCAGTAGCTGCGCCTGGCTAATACAGGAAGCAATCTTTGTTTACCCACTTGGTATGATGAATAGCAAGGTGTGTGCATGTGTGCAGAAATGTCAAACTGGGATTTTTACCCACATAATCCTCTGTGTAACATTTTTTGCATATGTTTCCCTGAGCATCAGGGGTAGTAAATACACCCACACCGTTCATCTGTTATGTAAACATGTACTGCACCATAATGGAATCTGGGTGTGGCTCACAGTAGCTGGGCCTGGGGAAAACAGGAACCCATTGTGCATTCACCCACTTGGTACTCAAACACCAAGCTGTGTACAGGAGCTCCAAGCACCAACATATGTGCATTTAAGATTTGTTTTTTTAAAAAAAGTTTTCTTTTGATTTTTCTGGTAGAAGTAGCCCAACTCAGTACAATGGCACATGAAAACCAGATCTGCAAGTTTTAGAGGATGCTGAAAGAGAATCATCAAGTGACTTGTTCACTGATGATGATGATGACTCTGACACTGGCCATGTGAGCCAAAGTTCCTGTGACAGTGACATGGAGCAAGAATAGACTGATACAGACACAGGGCATGAAGACCTTCCTGATTCAGATGATGAAGAAAACAGCAATGTTAGTACATATTTTTCTAGCCAAAATGCTACAAAATGGTCACACAACCAAATGGAATGATCTAATGTTAGAACTAGGTCCAAAAATATAGTGAGGATCTTGGCAGGGGTGAAACCTACTGGATGAAATGCCAGCACTGACATTCAATGTTGGAAATTGACTATAACAGACAAAATGGTACAAGATGTTGTGAAATACACAAATAATGAAATACAGGTAAAATGTTCTTATGCACCAATAGCCATACTCAAAAATATTTTTTTATTATGATACCTCACTAGCTGAACTGAAAGCACTCATAGGTCTGCTATACTTAGCAGGGTTTGCTCATGGTCATTATAGGAATGTAAAAGACTTATGGATATAAAAGACTTACAGGTGTGAGCTTGAGGTTTGTAGAATAACAATGACACTGAGGGGATTTGGTTTCCTTCAAAATTGTCTGAGGTTTGTTGTAAAAACCACTCACCCAGAAAGAAAAAGAACTGATAATCTGGCTGCTTTCTGCTCATTGAGAGTTTTGTTTCAAAATGTCAAGCAATTTATACACTATCTGAATACATGACTATTGATGAACATCTTGAAGCATTTTGTGGTCACTGTAGGCAGTATATGCCAAAAGTCTTCAAAATACCATATAAAAATATATGTCCTGGTAGATGCAAAGACATTATATTTTCAATTTGGAAATTTATCCTGGAACTCAGCCACTAGGTCTAACCCTAACCCTGAATAATCATTAGAGTAGTGTTTTGTTTATGGTTGAATGGAGAGAAGGGAGGTGGCTCACACAACCTTCCTGCCTTAGGATTATGGAAGCATGGATAATCATTAGGGTGCTGTGGCATTCATAGTTGAAGGTAGGGAAGGGAGTGAGTCAGCTCCTTTGTTTCTAACTATACTAAAACCTCGACAAAACTGAAGCCTGAGATGGTAACTTTTTACAATAAAACCAAAGGCAGAGTAGATGTTGATGAGTTACTATGCAGCAACTGTGATGTCACTTGAAACACAGTGTTGGCCAATGGTTGTGTTTTACTTGATCCTAAACATATGTGGCATAAATAGTTTGATAGTTTACAAAGAAAATAACAAGGGCAAAATATCATGGAGAAATTTTCTTAGAGGATTGGGGCTGGAACTCATGAGAGATCATTTATAGCAGAGGAAGAACAAAGTGTTTCTACCCAGGGAACTACATAAAAAAGTTGTGGAGCACACTGGTGAGCTGACAGATGAACAAGCAGGTGCAATATCACAAAGACCTACTATGACAACAGGAAAACCAAAAAGATGTCAACTGTGCCTACAAAAAAGGACTAGAAAACAAAACATACATGCTACTGGTGTAAGTGAAACTTGTACATGGAACATGTATGCTGTCATGTATGAAGATGCCTTGGATGCAATAGCTGAAGCAAAGATTATTTCTGTAGTAGACTTTTGTTTGTATTTACATTGTAGTTCACTTAGGTTTTTATTTCTGATGTTACCTTTTAGGTTTTGTATGCAGGTGAACAGCTGATGTGATGTCTATTCTAAGCACTCATTACATATTTGATATTTTTTTTACAGATATCTTATTTTCCTTCTAAGTGCATGCTGTACAATATATCAGGAAGTTCCTGACAAAACAGGAAGACGAGAGAGCTGACAAGAACAGTCTGCCACAACAGAAAAGGAAAGCTAAGCACACATGCAGTCTTTGTGAGATGTGTGTATGAAAAATGCAGTTGTCATGTGTGAAGATGCCTTGGGTGTGACAATTGAAGCAAAGGTTATTTTTGTTGTAGAATTTTATTGGTATTTTCATTGTAGATCACAAAAGAATGTATTTCTGACATTATCTTCTAGGCTTTGTAAGCAAGTACACAGCTGATGTGAAAATGTTTATTCTAAATGTGCAATACATATTAATTTAATACTTATTTTACTGATATTTTATGTTCCTGTTAACTTCACATTGTATAATATAGTAAGAACCTCCTAACAAAACAGCAAGACCAGCAAGATGTCAAGGATCCCCTACAAAAAGGCCAGGAAAGCAAAACACATGTACTGTCTATGTAAGCGATACATGTGTATGAAACATGGTGTTGTCATGTGTGAAGACTGCTTTAGATGTGATAACTGAAGTAAAGATTATTTTTGTTGTCAATATCTGCATTATATTTTCATTATAATTCAAATAGGAATTTATCTCTTGTTATTTTTTAGACTTTGTACAACAAAAACAGTCAATGTAGAAAATTTTGATGCTTTTTATAAGCAATAAATATTAAAAATAGTATTTTAAAAAACTTTTCTGTTAAGTACTCATTCTTAATATAATAAAACTCATAAAATTAAAATTAATAATACATAAATAGAAATCTTCTAAAGAATAAATGTGGGTATTATACACCCACAACAATGTACCTTTAACACAAAATTGGAGTTATGCCCCATGGTATTGTGTGTGTTTCAGCTATGAAAAAGAAACTAAGGGTAGGACCATATTTCCCAGACTCATTTCAACATGTGAAGGAAACATGACAGCAGGACATTTGTGTTCTCCAGGAGTCAGAATGCATCATATCTATTGTGAGCCTAAAACCAGGCTTAGGCTGGCTATACTGCCTATTTCTTTCTTTTTTTTTTTTCTTTGGTACTGGGGATTGAACTCAGGACCTTGCACTTGCAAGGCAGGCGGGGAGCCACTGAGCTAAATCCCTGGCCCTATACTGCCTATTTCTTGCCTCACAGTCACATTGTTTACAGGTCTCATGACAACCAAGGTAAGAGCCCAGATGACTTTCCACCTCCACTCCAGGGCTTGCTTCATGGCATCACATGTGAGGTCTACAAGAGAAAGGACCTAAAGGACAATAAAATACTGTCAATCTTGATCCTCGCAATTTCTATAGCCTAGTCCCTCAACACCTTTTGTGTTCTAAATCTGCTCATTTTAGTAAAGTGATTAGTCATTATGGTGAGGGCCTACTAGAGGTTCTCAATTGAGGCTTAGAATAGTTTCACCTTTCAATCCATCATCCCCTTGAAAGCTGGCATCCTTCCTAGTCTGTTTTCCCCTCTAGCCAGAAAGGTTCCAGAGAACAACACAGTAGCTCCCTCCATGAGCAAACTGAGTTTAGTCATTTCAATCTTGATACTACTTTGTTTCCAACAGCAGAAATATATCTTTAGCTGCCTTTTCACTAAAGTAACACCCATCACCAGGAAGCCACTTGCCTGAACACAGCCAGTGTAGGGGGCAGAATGAAGTCTTCTGGTTCGTGTTACCAGCCACTCATATCTGTATGCTCACTACCACCACCACCCACAATATGGGAGGCCTGGTGACCCGGAAAAAGCCTTATTCAAAGCCTCATACTGCCACAAATCACCATCTCACTGTGTCCAGGTATGCAAGAGCTTTTTGTAGTTAGAAAGGGAGAGGAGGCGAAATACAATGACAACTCCAATTTGTTCTACCCTTCCCTCTACACTCAAGCCTTCTCCTTTCTCTGAAGAAACTAAACTGTACCCAACCTCCTGGTGCCAATATCTGTATATTCTGTCCATTCATCTGGGCTTAAGAGGGGACAGAGTGGTAATAGCTTATGCCCTCACCCTGAAGAAGTTTGGAGAAGTAATTTGTCTCTAAAAGAAAAAAAACTTCTAACTTCAACTCTTGACAATTCTCCTGCCTCGGTCGTCTGAATGCTGGGATTACAGGCACACACCATCACACCCAGAAACTTCTAACTTTTTTTTTTTTGGTACTGGGGATCAAACTCCAGTCTTTGCGCTTGCAAGGCAGGCAACAGAACCACTGAGCTAAATCCCTGGCCCAGCAACTTCTAACTTTTTATGATCCATTTCCCATGCTGGTTGCTATGGAAGATGCTCACATTTTAGATACGGTACCTTTCACTGATTAATGTTACTTATAAATAAAATACAAACACAAAACCACTGGGAAATTTCTAAGCCAGAAATGTTTCAATGTGGACCAGGATCTAGAGTCAAAAAGAAAGGGTGAGACTGAAAGTGGAAGCCCTGAAGGAGTTCAGGGAAGGAAGAGGAAGAAGGGAGATAGGAAAGTCAGAAGACATTCCAAGTTTCATCCCTTTTCTCAGCCCATCTGATGGTGTTCTCCTTTTGTTGTCTCTGCATGAAGTGACCTAGGTTTCACAGGCAGAAAAAGTTAAAAGGCAACAACATCCTAATCCCATCATTCTTAACCCCTTCTTGTGGTTGTTGGAGAGGTCTTGTGACACCAACTCCTTCTCTTGGAACACACACACACACACACACACAGGCATGCATGCATTACACAAATACAACCTGGCTTTATCTACGTTTTTCTTCAATTAACCGCTTTTAAGATGTTCACTCAGAAGAAATAACCTATTTCTTTTAAACAATAGATTTATATTACTCAGCCTGGGTAAATAAATCAGAAACAAATGGGGCTAGACAAATTAACTCTCTGTGTCTATACTTCTAACCCAACTCTTTTATGGCACAGATAAAGAAATCAGAACCCATAGAACTTAACTGACTAGACCAGGTCAGATCTAAGACTAGACCTTGCTTGTCCTGTATCAGCACAAGCAACTGCCCCAACACACCAGACTTGCTGTGAGGAGGAGGAAAAGGGCAGCAGAGGCTGCATATCCCCAAGAGAAGTTACAGGGACGCTGCTGGATGTTGAGCCTGAATGGCAGAAAGATGAGTTACAGAGGTAACTAGTACCTGCATTCTAGAAAGCACTGAGTGTAAAAGGGTATAAATTATGGTAGAAGAAAGGGAGGGAAGAAAAACAAGAACTTTATGACAATGATTCAATTAGTTAGGGATCATGTTAAGGAACAGCAAAGAGGAAAATAATTAAACTGAGCTAGTGACAAGGTTTATAACTATGAAAATAAATTTTTCATTTTTCACTTTGATAGGGATATATTCTATCATTATAAAAGTGTTTCTCACAGTTTGCTTCTTAAATAATCTTTATTAGAAGTACTTCGGATGTTTGGTACACTGTAGATTCCTGGGCTCTTACTCCAGAGTTATTGAATCAGAATCTCCCAGCTGCCACTCAGAAATCTGAATTGTAATCATGTCATGTCCTCTAGTCCTCCCCACACCTATTTCAGAGTTCTGGCTACTGAGGTACAGAGGCATGATGCTCCCAGGTAACAAAGGCTGACTACAGCCAGCTGGGCCCTAATACTAGGCCTTTGTTACTGAATATGCCCTGAAGGGAGAAGGCCAAGTACACTGAAATGGCCTAGGGAGCAGCTGGTTCAACTTTAAGATCCTATATTTTTAAGTTAGAAGTGAAAAGCAATACTGTTTTTCTAATGACAAATATGCCACATTTTCTGTTCTAAGTGTGTATTTTTTGAGAATCAGGAAGAAAAAGTTAATTTATGAAAAACAAACAAAACAAGAGCCATAATTATGGGCTTAGTAGGCTACACTTCATTCCTGCTTCAAGGTCAAGGTACCTCCATCAGAGCTCCACTATCACATGCTACAGGAGGACTGGATAATGGCCAGCTTTGCCTACAACCTCAGGACCTTGGAAGGGACAGAAATGCCTGAAGAGCAGAGTGTGTGGTGGGAGCCTGGCAAGCTATATGGACCAGCTAAATGACCACTTAGCTTAGGCTTTCTCCCTGTCTTTGTCCTTCCTGCCTTTTCTAGAGTATGGCAAAACAGTAGAGTCCACTATGAAAGGAAGCAAGAGGAAGGAACAATAGGAAAGAGAACAGTATTCAGCTAATCGTTGCTTATTTCCTCAACCCACAAAATGTCCTGGAGAGCAAAAAGGAATGAGGACAGCAACATGGTTCACACCCAAATTGCTGAGGTAATTCTCAGAAATGTTTTGAGAAGAGACTGAAAATAGAGCAGTAATCGCTACCTTTGAGACTGGATTCCCTAAATATAATGACTAACAACCAACTCCAGATTATCTTTGCCCACAGTGGACAAAGGCTTAGCAGGAAAGAAAGAAGATAATGAATATGGGGACCTGAGAGTACAACATTACTTCCGTCTCAGCTTCCTGGGATGCTCATGTGGATGACCACAAGATCTGAGCAGACAGTGTATTCTGGCAAATGACTGCCCATCTTTGAGCAGGTCTATCTATCTGCCACCTGATTACTTCTGCAGCAGCTTCTGATTACTGGACATGTGGAACTGCTCCCAGCTTCCCTCCTCATCCATTCTCATCCAGTAACAAGACCTACATGTATAAAGTTCTCAGGGCTCCTGACAATCTCTGGGAAGACTGGCTTCATGTCAGAAGATAAGTGAAGGAGGGAGCAGAAAACAGCTAGTAACTTAGTCTTAGTATCTTCAGTGAGGCAAATTTTAAACTAAAATGTGTGTGTGTGTGCACTAGCGTATGTGTTTAAAAGCACAGACTAAAAATACTAAAATGAATTACTCTGTGTCTTAGTTACTTTTTTCTCATTGCTGAGACAAAAATACCCAACACCCAAAGTTAAAGGGGAAAAGTTTATTTAGCTCAGAATTTGTAGAAGTTTCAGTTTATAATTGGCTGGCTCCAAGGCAGGGTAGCCTCGCAGAGGGGCATTACAGAGGAGAAAACAGTTCAAGGCAGGCAGGAGACTGCAAAAGCTAGCAAGCAAAGGACCTTAGCAACTTCTTTCTGCCCCTTCTATACTCTATCTAGGCTACTGGGATTAGGGCAGTGCCGAGCCAAAAGTGGACTGATTTAGTAATCACACACCCTTAATCCCAGTATAGCACACTCTAGGTTCAGCCATCTCTGAAAAAGCCCCATCTATGACCGCATGAGGCTTTGTGGGGGACATCTAGATACAAACCATAACACTCTAAAATGTCAATACTGGTTATTCCCAGTGCTTTCAATTTTCTTCACATTTTTCTATATTTTTCCACTTTTACTATAAAGGGGTTATCTTTTATAAACAGGAGAAATGTTATTTTAAGACTTAAAATAGCTATAATTTACCCAAAAATGAGCATGGCCTGTATGGTCCTATGAGGACATTTACGTAGTGTAAAAGTATACAGAAAAAAGGGTGTAAAGACTTTTGCTTCCTCTTTTCTTTAGCCCACTTTTGCTACTTATCCATAAAATTCCCAAGCCTTTGCCTAGCTATTATATATCTTTTTTAAATAAGTTAAGTTTAAACCATTACTTCAAATTTCAATATCATCAAAGTTTTTTTCACCATGTCAACAAGTGGCAAAATGACTAAACCAGATTTTCTTATCTTATTTTGTTTTCTTCTTCTCTTGATACAAATATTAATAGGGGAAAAGTAACTTATAAAATGATTAATTTCTAAATAACTGAGTTGAATGTATGATTTTTACATTATGGGACAAATGCAATTCAATGAAAATCAAGCTACATACAAGTGACTTAATCAGCTTCCTGCTTAAGAATAGTATAGCAGAGTCCAATCAAAATACTTTAGCAGCTTCATCTTCCACATGGAACAGTGTATAGTTTCTGGCCACCTCTAACTATCTAGTGGTAATAGAAAAGTCCATAACACTTGTTTCTTTTCCACATATTTTCACTATATTATTACACCACCTAGCATACAAGGGTGACTGAAAACATGCAATGAGTGTTTAAAAAATTATATCAGTAAAAGACACATTGTCATTAATCCCCCTCAAAATACTCTCCCTTCCTTCAAACACATTTATGGCACTGTTCTCACTACTTTCGGAAGCAGTTCCAGAAGTCCTCTTAGCGAGTGTCTTTATGAGGTGTAACCAGAAATACAGTGAATACTCTCCCAAGTGTCATGCAACACAAAGGCAAACTTTTTAAAAACATCACAGCATGTCCTTATTCACTTATTTACCACATCTGGCACCTTGTGGCTTCTGGCTCTTCCCCAGAGTCAAAATGACTATGAAAAGTAAACATTTTGAATTGATTCAGGACATCAAGGCCGTCATGAAAGTGTAACCAAAGATATTCAGGAAAGGAAACTTCTGTAAAATGGTAAGAATTATAAGATAAGTAAGTTTGGGGGGGTATTTTGAGGGGATTAATGTTAATGTTTCTTTTAGTATAATATTTTTTGGAATTGTAATAAAATTTTAACTATAACAAAAAAATTTAAAATATTCACCATATCTTTTAATCATACCCTGTATTCATAAAGCTATAATTCAGCAAAGGGAAATTTGTTTGCCAGGATCCACAGTGCTTGAGAATGTCATGTTGCTCCCATGTTCGAGTGTTGTGGTTCTCTAAACAGGACATTAATTATGCTGCACCCAGATAGCATAAAGAAGATGCACAGGACCCATGAGTATCAAAGAAGATCATCTGGCATTTTTTTTCTTTTTTCTTTTTGGTACCAGGGATCGAACTTGGGACCTTGTACTTGCGAGGCAGGTGCTGAAACCACCGTGCTAAATCCCCGGCCCTACTGGCATTTTTTTCTGATATGGCTCTCATGAGGTGGAACAAATAACTGAATCATAAGATCTATACCAAGATTTAAAATACTGCCCTACATGTATATATATAGATAATCTTGGCCATATTACTGTCTTTACTTTTCAAGTGAGAGTTAATGTGAGGATTTTTAAAAGGTTACTGTTTGTGAAAACATTCTAAATATAGGGCTGGGGATTTAGCTCAGAGGTTTCGCCGCCTGGAGTGCAAGCGCAAGTACCTGAGTTCAATCCCCAGGACAAAAAAAAAAAAAAAAAATTCTAAATTGTTGTAGACTGAAACAATCCACCTCAAGAGCATAAAAAAGTTTCAATTCTGGGGCTCTGTGTCCTTGCAAGTTCCATCCACAGCGTCTGGGTGGCCTGGAACAGCTAGGTAAAGCTGGAGTTAATGAGGCAAGGTGTGAGAACAAACAGAAAAGTTTCCTCAGCCCTTGGACTTCGGCCATAGAATACCCTGACAGTATCTCCCAGATTCCACCAACAAGTCATCTGGAGCATTCTCAGTGGGAGTCAAGCTATAGATTAGAAGGAAGGCAGAGTTTAACCAGATGTCTCAATCTATTAGCAGAACTTCTGCCACGTTACTACCTGGGTACACAGTGTTTCGGGCTGATAAGGCCCAACTGAAATAGACTGGGAACAAGTGCAGAGTGGGAAAGTAAAGCTCATCCAGAGGTCTGCTTAGGCTTTTGGCCTGATTCAGTGTGCACCAAGGAATGCCAAAGGCAGATCTTCCTACTGTTCCAATCTGACCAAAGTGGTCCTGACCAGAAGGAGAGCCATCAAGTCACTAAAGGAAGAAATGGTATCCTTCTGACACCTGGTCTGTGAAACTGTGGAAATGGGCAAAACTGCCACCAAAAAATGAGTAGAAGAGTGCTCTGCTCTGCCTTGGTCATCCAAATCTTGAGAGATAGGACAGTGTCTCCCCATCTATGTTCTGCAGAATATTAATCCCATAAAATGCCACTAGAAAAAGTATCCTTGTAGCCCGTAGTGGTGGTGTAATCTCACCACTCAGGAGGCTGAGGCAAGAGGATCACCACAAATTCGAGGCCAGCCTGGGCTACATAGTGAGGTTAAGGCCAGCCTGAACTACATGGCAAGACCTTGTCTTAAAAAACAAAGCAAAATGGCTGCTATCACGAAATCAACCAATAACAAATGCTGGCTGGAAAAAGGAACACTTCTCCACCGTTGGTGGGAGTGTAGACTGGTGCAA
>NW_004624799.1:11570399-11600021 GCF_000247695.1 Heterocephalus glaber | reverse complement strand
AAAAAAATAAGAACCAAGAGACTCATGTAATGGTACAAGATCCCAATGATGAATGTAACTGTATTTTATAGCTAAAATGTACCAATAAACTTAATGGGGAAAAAAAAGTCAGCTGTCTAAACATTTATATTTTAATGCAATTTTAACTGGAATCCCAGGAGTGGTAGTTTTCACAGAACTGGATAAAATAACAAAATATGTAAGAATATTGCTTGAAAATGACCAGGAAAAAGAATAATGCCAATAAACAGATTGGCTTTCTATATATTAAAACATATAATAAAACAAGTTCAAGTAAATCAATATGGTAATGCTAAAGGAGAGAGTTATGTCAGTGGAACAAAACAAAATCTAAAACTTGGCCGTAATATTTGTGAAATACAATATATTACTATGATATTTACTTATATATTACAATTTGAGGGGGAAAGTGTGATTAGTAGTGCTGTTTCAAATAACCACCCATGTAGAAGAAAATAAACTTAAAAACTTATGCCATATTCAAAAGTAAATTCAAGATTTATTAAAGGCATACAGGTAAAATCTAAATCAATAAAAACTCTTGCTATAAAATTTTTTAGGCTACTTCAAACCCGCACACTTAGAAAGGTTTTTATAATTTTGAAAAACCATTAAATAAGTTTTAAAAAATTACGGGCAGAGAGCAGACGTTCATGCTAAAAAGAATTCCTATAAGTTGGTAAAAACGAGAGAACAAAGAATGGAAATTTTTTTTTTTTTAAAGCTCTCAGAAGGTGACTTTAAACCAGTTGAAAGTCACAGGTTTCTCTAACAATATAAGGAAAAATTATGAGTTCAGCTCACAACAGTACTCATCTTACAAAGAAAATTCTGCATGTAATTTTGGGTGCTTCTTAGGTTATCCCACTCCCCAAGTCCACTCGTGTCCTCTTATGTGAATAATGAAACACGTGGCCTTTTTTGTCTGTTGTCTTTCATTTAGTAAAATGTTCTCAAAGTTCATGGATCCTTGACAAAATTCATGCTTTAGGTTAAAATTGTGTTTCTAATTTATCACACTTTGATAAAACAGTATGAATGCGTCCCTTTGAACTTCTAATAATATATCTTAATATCTGTTAGCAATATTAATAAATATAACTACTTAGAAAGTTTTCAAAGAGAAGTTCTCCTGGCTCTTTTTTGTTTTGTTTTGTTTTTTGTTTTTTCGTACAGGGATCGAACTTGGAACCTTCCACTTGCGAGGCAGGCAGTGGAACCACTGAGCTAAATCCCCAGCCCGGTGGCTCTTATTTTTTAACCACATTCCATTATAAGAAGAAATCAGTTAAAAAGGGAGTTTAGAAATGCCCTTACAGTTCTTTGATCACTCTCCTGATATAACTAATGGGAAGTTGAGGTATGATAACTGACACTAGAAAATTAGGTCCACTATAATAACACTCAAAAGTAAGCTTCACACTTTGAATCATCATGTTTACTATACCATCAGGGTCAACACACCTATGACTTTCACTAATCAGCACTACCTACTCTGTTCTAAGTCCTTTCACAATGTGCACATAGGATGTATAAGGCACAAAGCACAGGTTTAAGATATTTTCTTTGTATAGATCTTAATATCTTTCTTCCATTTATTCTTCAAGAATGACTTTTGCTCTTGTCTCCCCTACCCCTTTGTCTCTCCCTCACCCTCTCTCTAGTTTTTAAAAAAATGTATCAGTGACCCAGGAGTGCATGCCTATAATCCCAGCATTTGGGAGGCTAAAGCAGGAGAACACAAATTCAAACTCAGTCTGAGCCAATACCTTGTCTAAACAAAAAACAAAAAATAAACCAAACAACAACAAACTTAGGAGTGTAACTCAATGAGAAGACCTTGAGTTCAGTTCCCAGTAATAAAATATAGATAGAAGTAAATGTGTTAGCATTAATATTGATATGATTAGTGTGACCATTCATCTTGATATATCAACTCCATTGGTTAAAATGGGCTGCTCATGAAGTCATTCTAGGACAGTTTTAAAGTTATTGTAAAAGAAAAGTGGTGAAAGGTAACTAAGCACATGAATTTACTAATGCTAGAAAACCCAATAAAAGGTCAACTTACTATTTTTTAAACAGCAAGATAATTTACTTGTAACTAACCTAGTAAGTAATCTTTTCTATAAAAAAAGGTAAAGTCTTAAATTTAGAATTCAAGATTTTTATCATTAGCAACACTCAACTTGTTCTAGATATTAAAAATACAAATTGACAAATTTTGTGGCTGCTATTAATAGAATAATTTTGAGTAACAAAAACAAAATAAATAATACAAATGACTGAGTACCTGAGGTAAACTAAGCAGGTATATTATCTATTATTAAAAGAAAGATAAAGAAATATCAATAAAACTAGAAAGACACCTTTTTTATTGCAAAGAAAAATAGTTGACATCCAAGGAACATAGGGCAAAAATTCCATTAACTAGGAACACAGTAAAAGCTGATGTTATTTGCTTTTGCCAAAACAAACCAGGGAATACAGCTTCTTCAGAGAGTCAAGTGTCCAACCAAACATTCAACCTAACATCCGCTCATGTATTTATTATGTCCAATTAAATCAAAATAGCCAGTCTGCCAGGGAGTATGATTCTATTAGGTCTTGAAACCTAATCATAGTGAGATTAAGTCTATCATACCAAACAGCTGTTTTAACAGTTGGATTTCTCCAAAATTAAAATATTCTATTCCTGACAGTGCCTAGCAAGCAACTCAACTATTAAAACAGCTGCTCAAATGGAAGAGTTAAAAACCAAATGTACATAGTTTTCTCCCTATTTGCAACTGCTATGAGATTCTTTCAGAATAAAAGTTCCCCAACTTAAGTTCATTTTGACATTTTTCAACCTGTTTAAATGTTTATACTTTTATAGCCTCTACATCTGACCTCCAGCCAACATTTCTTCCATCATCATCTCTCTTGGTGTTTGCTCTTTGCATCTTTCATACTTTAAACCATAATTGCTGGTAGTTTTGTATTTCCCTCCTTAGAAATATTAGTGTACTTTACACTAAGGTTAACTATTAAGGTAAGACACTTAGAATAATACAAAAAAAATTGCTGGCACATAGTTTTCCTTTGGGGTCACTTTATAATTCTTCAAAATTCTGCATTTGTCATTCTGTTCTCTTTCACATATGTCTGTTTGTCTAATCATCTATACTTAGGCACAGAAACTATTCACCAACAATCATATTACCAACAATAGTTATTTTACCTTTTCTATCTATCCAGGTCTAAGAATAGATTTACTGCAGAACCCAGACTTACCAAACCTGAACATACCTACAAAGGAACAGAATACTCTTCAAGATTACAAAATTTTTCCTGTAGCAGCTCCAGCTCTTTGGCTGGGTTATATACAGTGATTCTGGCATATTAATCTGAGAAACAACCTTTTTCCCATGCTCTGCAGATAGCATAAATGAAAGGATGTCCACAAACCTCGTGCCAGGCAAGACCATCCCAGGACAAGTTGACACTAACAGAGACACTGGAGAGCTCTGTGATTCAGAGCTCAATTCCAGGCTTGGAAGTCATTTTAATAAGTCACATCAAACTCTAAATTATAACTACAGCAGAGCTAAATTTTCTTAATTAAAGGAGACTTTGAAATACAGCTCTGCTGTCACTAACCTATTATCATAATGTTAGTGGTGAAGACACTAACCCCAAAGTCTCCTAACTTTATTTTGGAGTCAGTTTGTAGAACAATTTCATTCCTCCAAGTTACAATATTGTTAGGATCAGTTTGCTTTACAGGGCTAAACAGAAAAGTTTTCATTTTTAATAAGAACTTAGATAAATAACCCTAAATCCCAAAGGGCCTTGTTAAAGCAGCCTCATAAAAGTTTTACACTTGCATATGAGTTTAAAAAAAAAATGTCTACCTAGCAGTTTGAGCTCCTGCTGATTTCTCTAGCCTTGGGGAAGTTATTGTTAAAATTCACATGTCTCGCTATTTCAAATGATTTAAAGCAGTGTATTATGATAAATCACCATGAAATACACCAAACGAAAGATACTATTCAAACAAAAAATCTCAATTTTAAATACACAAAATACACACAATGCACCCATCCATATGTTTAAATAGCATTAAGGTTTTGATACATTACTCATCTGATCACATATTTTATCCTCAGATCCTAGGACGCAAAAACATATTTTGTACAAGGTTATCTATTTTTCCCTTTCTTTTTTTAGGAGGTCATTTCAGCACATTTTGACTCCACCCTGGAGAATTTAAGTTTATGCAGTAAAGTTCCAAGAAAATTGAAAACTAAATCAATTGGAATAACATGAACATGAGTAGTGGGCAATGTTAGCATTTTATCTCAAGAACAGGACTGACAAAAATATGTAAAAGTTGAGAGCACAAACAGAACAGAATCTTATGCTCAAACAATGGAAGTGCACGGATGGATTTTTCAAAATGCCTCAGTACCTAGCATATCGTTTAATATACTAAGAGCTTAATAAATATTTGCTAAATGAATTTTTTTAAAAAAATCAGTTTATAGGTCACCTGTGATTTTCATTCCATTACAGATTTATCATTAGTGCTTCTCAGAGCTTTGAGTGAGTCATCAGGAATTTCTACTTAACTCTGAAAATATGTTTGATTTCAATGCCAGAATCTCAGATCAGAAATTAATTTAAGAGGAATTTAGCACCTCTATAAGATTTCTAACATTTGACTATCTGATTTTTTACTTTACAAATTCCAGTAACAGGAGATTCACTGCAATTAAGTTCTCAGTGAAATCTACCCTTCAGAACCTGAGTCCATCAGGAAATATCTGACATCTAATTCTCCTCATTTTTCTGTAAGCTAACCATTCCTCATTTCCACCAACAGTAATTCATATTATATGAATGAATCTCCGTAACACTGTAGTTGTAGTTTTGAACTTACTGATCACTTGTTAAAATAAAAGCTACCATGGTGTTTAGCAATGATGAATAATGAAAATTTGCATAGTATCTTTTATACTATCCAGCTCTTTCACATGAATCAATTCATTTAGTCTTCACAATAACATTGTAAAATGCAATTTCATCAGACCCATTCCACAGACTGTTAAACTGAGGTTTAATAGGTTAAATGACATGCACATGGTCTTCGGAAGAACTAGGACTTAAATTCAACTTTCTGACTTCCAACTGTTTTCAAATACATCTTTCAGCTTGTCTTTTTCCCTGCAAAATGAGGGTCCTTTGCCTTTCTTGTCCTTTAAGCTTCAAAGGTTTCTAATGAATATTAAATGAAATAATGTACAAAGAAAGCATAAAAGGCAAGTTTTGTTACCCAAATCATTCATATGTAGATAATCTCCGGTTTTAAATATTTATGAATGGGATCAGGCCGCATTACAGGTGATGCCAGTGTTACTGTTCTTTACCTCTAACAGGTATATGGCAACCACATGATCCAGGAGTATAACCAACTCCTATAAAGATATAGAAAATTCACTCATCATTGAGAGTCCTGAGTTTCAATTAGGAAAGCATTTTTTTAGAAAAATAATTTAATTTATGCCTGTACTGATCCCTCAGTATTCTGTTAGCTTTGGTGATTGTGTTACATTATATTATAAATTAACTGAGCTGGGAAACCTATGTGACGTTTTAAAAATAAATTCTAAGAGAAAATGTTCCCATTCTAAGTATTGCCTTAGAAACAATGTTCTGAAATACACCCACCTGTAAGCTGAGACGAGCCCTTTTTAAAAACACAAGTATATATAGGAGGGGTGTGTGTGCGAGCGTGTGTGGCTGGGGGAAGCCATTGCCTGTTTAATAGTTGCTGTTGTTGCACTTCCGCTTCTCTCCCAGCGAGAGAGAGACACGAGTGGCCAGGCCCAGCCGCAGCCGCAGCACAGCCGCCTCGGCGGCACGGAGAAGCCAGACACAAAGAGAGGGGCTGTTTGCGGGGTGGGGTGGGGGGTTCGCTATGTCGGATGACGATTCGAGGGCCAGTACCAGCTCCTCCTCATCTTTGTCCTCCAACCAGCAAACCGAGAAAGAAACAAACACCCCCAAGAAGAAGGAGAGTAAAGTCAGCATGAGCAAAAACTCCAAGCTCCTCTCCACCAGCGCCAAGAGGATTCAGAAGGAACTGGCAGACATCACTCTAGACCCTCCACCTAACTGCAGTGCTGGTCCCAAAGATGACAACATCTATGAGTGGAGATCTACCATTCTTGGGCCTCCAGGATCTGTGTATGAAGGTGGTGTATTCTTCCTGGATATCACTTTTACTCCAGAATATCCCTTCAAACCTCCAAAGGTTACATTTCGGACAAGAATCTATCACTGTAATATTAACAGTCAAGGAGTTATTTGCTTGGATATATTGAAAGATAATTGGAGTCCAGCACTAACTATTTCTAAAGTCCTCCTTTCTATCTGCTCACTTCTTACAGACTGCAATCCTGCCGACCCTTTGGTGGGAAGTGTTGCCACTCAGTATATGACCAACAGAGCAGAACATGACAGAATGGCCAGACAGTGGACCAAGAGATACGCTACATTAACTGGGTTTTCACAATTCTTACGTTATTTGTGTCACAGAAGAGAGCTGCTTATGATTTTGAAGGGGCGGGAGAGGGTGGGAGTTGGTAAAGAGTAGGGTATTTCTATAACAGATATTATTCAGTCTTATTTCCTAAGATTTTGTTGTAACTTAAGGTATCTTGCTACAGTAGACAAAATTGGTAATAGCAACTTTTAAAACTCATTACTTCTACAATATTGGCTGAAATGTAGAGAAGAATGTACATTTAGACATTTGGATTCAATTACTTGTAGTACATAATTTTTAAACAGCTCAATTTTGTACAGGTTATACACATGGCCATTTAGGTAAAGTCACTGTAGGGCAGCATACTTTTTTGTTTAAAAAATTGGAATTTGTTTTTTCTTTCTTGGAAGGGAAGATTGATATTTAACAGAGTTTTTAGAGACTGTCATCTCATATATATAAAATAGACATGTGGCTATAAGAGAACATGTAGGAAATTAGTAGTTAATGTATTTTATTTAAAGGTTTGAATCAGGACTTGGGAGAAGCTGTAGTGAAATACCTTAAGCTGGTAACTGTAAGGCGTGGAATAGGAGTCACTCAGTGGATGGGTTATATGCTGTAGACTTCTTAACGTCTGCATTTGTTACTGTGCTAATAAACCGTATTAAAAACAAAAAAAACCCAAGTATATAATTTTCAAACATATGATGGGATATTTAAAAGTTATTATTTTATTCTCATTTTCAAAGGGAATAAAGTAGTAGGGTACATTCTAGATCTAATAAAAATAGAGTTGATGTTCATTCCAAGTACATCTTATCAAGTGCTGCTATAAGAACATATTTAAGACTGGGGCTTCCTTCATTTAAGGATTGTTTTCTATATGGAAGAACTGGTAAGCAGGCTGAAATATATAATAAAATTGGCTCTGTTTCTCAATGCAAATCATTTAATTGAAATTCTGAAAATGTATTATCAAAACTATTAGACATATGAAAAACTAAGGAATATAGAAGCATAAACACACACATCCCCATCACTCAGTTTTAATAATGATTAGTTTATGGCTAATTTTGTATCAGCTATATTCTGCACCTAATACACTCACCACTGAGATTTTTTTGAAGAAAATTCTACAAATACTATCCCATATTATCTGTATTAGCTGGCTTCCTTTAAATTAATTACCTTTGATTCATTACAACAAAATACCTGAGGCAATTAAATTACAAAGAGAAAAGATTTATTTTGGTTCATGGTTCTAGAGGCTCCAAAATCAAGTAGTCCCACAGCTATGGAATCTCTGGCAAGGGCAACACATCACAACAGCAGTGCATGGTGGAGCTACTCACTCATATGAGCCATGAAGAGGAAGAGACCAGGGTCCCACACAATCCCCTTTGAAGGCAGGCTTCCACTGACCGTACAGCCTCCCACTAAGCCCCACCTCCAAAAGGCTCATCCACTCCCAGTGACACTACTCTGGGGACCAAGTCTTTAACACACTGACATTTTGAAAATACCCAGTCAAAGCACAGACATCTGTAATTTCAATATGCACCCTAAAGGGTACTCTTTTTAAAAATGTCATTTTCATACTATTATCATAACCCCCCAAAATTAACAACTCTTCAGTCTCATCAAATGTTCACACACTCTCAAGTATTTTAACTTTAATTTGTCCATAATGCATACAGTAATACAGTGAGAGTTATTAACAAACAAGAAGCAAGAAAATAGATGTTCGCTGCATTATTCTGTAACTTCTGCTAATTCAAAATAGTTCATAACAAAAGTTAATTAATTACATTAAAAATATGGTTAAAATTCTTAGAAGGGCCGGGGATTTAGCTCAGTGGTTCTGCTGCCTGCCCTGAAAGCAAAAAGACCCGAGTTCGATCCCTGGTACCAAAAAAAAAAAAACAAAACAAAACATTTGGGTCAGGGATTTAGCTCAGTGGTTTCGCTGCCTGCTGCGTAAGCACAAGGACCTCAGTTTGATCCCCGGTACAAAAAAAAAAAAAAAAAAAAAAATTCTTAGAAAGTTAGCCAAAGTACACTGAAACAATGCCCCTTCATGAAGTATAAAATTGAGAAAACATTCTTACACTGACATAATCATCAATAAAGATGATTTCTTGAACAATGAGCTTTGAATACAGATTAATGAGCTCTGTCTTTGCTCCTTATTAATAAGGACACTAACTAGTACTCACAGGAGATATATATAAGGTATGAGATTTGAGGTGGAACACCAGGGCAGTCATTTACAATCAGCAGAAAAACCACCGAAGATGGTATAAAACACTGACACGATCCACTATGTGTCATTTCCGTCATAGTCTTTTCCTAAATATGACATTAAACTTTGAGAAATGTCTTAGACATTAAAGGACAAATACCTAGCACAGAACCCAAAGTACAATCAGCTATTACCAGAAGATTAACTGAGGGGGAAAGGGTATATCAGACCCAGTCTCAGATTTAAGCCCAATAACTAAAGTGACTAACACATTTATTTGTCAAGAATCAATCAGCAATTGTTTTAACAATGAGTTTCTGATATTACACAAAAATAGAATTAGAAATATTCTAGAACCCAACCTTCAAATATCTTATTTCAAAATAACATATGTATCATGTATAGGTCAGATTTATGAGATTCTTCAGGCAGGAAAGAAAAATGTCAAGTAGAAACAAACACAGAGGAAGAAATAGCTCCTTTATAGTAACAAATACCAGCAGGCCTCTTACTTCTGTCCTTTACGGCTAAAGAACTGTTAGCAGTTCAAGGCCACTGGGTTTTCCCCTCTGATCAGCATCATTAGTCCCTCCCCTCTGTTTCACAAATCTCATTCCTCCAGGAGGCTGCTCCAGATAGCCACTTTCGTAGACCAGAAGAGCAATTATTCCTATGAGGCTTGGGGAGTAAATGTTAGTACATTGCTTAGCTGTAAGACAGCCTGCTACATGGCACAAAATGCATTCACCAATTTTAAAAGACCAATTTTACCTACTGCCTTTTACGCTACAAGAATACTAACCTCATCTCAGTATTTAGAAGTAAAGGCCAGCAAACTTTCATAAAGAGTCAGAGAGTAAATATTTTACTGTCTATGGGACAACTACTCAACTCTACTATTGTATGGCAAATGCAGGCAAAGACAGTATTTATACAGATGGGTGTGACTGTGCTTCAGGAAATTACACAAGCAGGGGAGGTCTTGAATTTGTCCTGCTGGCTATAGTTTGCCCATCCTGATCTAAAACAATGAAGTACACCTTGAAACACTTGTTCCATATGTCTATGTAATTTTTTTTCTTTGTAAAGTCCATGTCAATTCCAACCTTCATCAACAATTGTGTATTGGTTACTTATCGATAAGAGGTATCTCCTTCAATGAAACCATTATCTAATTCTAATCTAATGCTGTTTCTTCTGAATAAATTACAGAGTGCAGAATTTATAGTCTTTCTGAGATTAAGGACTTATTTTAGAAACTGACTAAAACTACAAATACTTGTCAAGAAAAATGTACAGATCATTTTTAATCCAATTTTACAGAGTTCAGCTACCCTGAAATTTACTGGAGGAGTGGGCACTATGTCCAAAGACTCCAGGTTTCTGTTCTATCTCTTCAATTAGTTACCTATTACTTTATAACAACTACTCTAAAACCTGGCTTTAAACAATAAAGTTTCTATGGGGCAGAAATTTGGAAACAGCTTGGTGCCTCTGGTTCAGTCTCTCATAAGATTAGTCAAGATGTTAGCAGGGGTGTAGGGTTGTCCCTTAGTGGTAGAGTACTTGCCTAGCAGTAGGAAGCAGGGTTCAATCCCCAGTGTTGAGGGGGAAAGATGTCAGCAGGGCAAGGCCTAAAGGCATTCAAAGGCTAGATGGGGCTAATGAATGTGCTTCCAAGATGGTGTACTCACATGGCTACTGTCAGAGGCTGCAGGTCCTTGCCGCATGGGCTCTCTATGGCCCTCATGGTGGCAGCTAGATTTCTAGAGAATGAGTGATTCTAACTCACAGTAAGAAAATTCACTGTGCCTTTATCATCTACTTTCAGAATTCACTCTGTCATATGGCTTTATTCTATCTGTGTGAAGGAGTCACTAAGTCCATGTCACACTCAAGAGAGAAGAGCTTTTAAGCTCCGCCTCTTAAAGGGCAGAATATGAGAGAATATGTGAACATATTTTAAAATCATCACACACTTCCAAGTAACCTCATGATACCAAGTAGGATTATGTTTAATCTGCCTGGAATCCCTTACTGGTTCTAGCACCAATGCTTATTAAGTAAATACCTGGCACTGACTCATTAATTAATTGAGTTAGGGACAGATCAGATAATTTTTCACAATAAGCCTGTGAATTTGGTAGCAAACAATATTTAGAAGAATCTAAATAGAATCTTTAGTTATTTAACTTTCACAAATTAATTACACTATAAAATGAATAAATAACAATTTCTGAGCTATGCTTCCACAGCTAAAGAGTATATTCTCCTCCATAAAATTCTAAGGAATACCTTACATAAGAAGGTGAAAAGAAGGATAAATTTTATTGATGAGGGACAGTTATCATTTTGAAGATTAAAAAAAGAGAAAAGCATACCAATCACTAATCAGTTAAGATTTGTCTTAAAAATGGGCTGAAAAAAAACTGTCTTCCATCGAGCATTTCCTAAATTGCCAACTTCTGGAATTTCCCCTTAAAAGTTTTCTTATTCAGGTTCTGCACATCTATAAACCTGCCAAGTATAGAGCCTCAGGAGTCAGAGTTGCCAGGCATAATTGATATGGTTGCAGAGAATTAGATACACAAGTCACATTAACATTAATTAGTGTCACCCGCAAAAGTAAAAGTGCATTAATAAAAAATTAATATCTTCATGTAAAAACAATTAGAACTTAAAATTTATTATATTTTCTTTGTTTCAATAGGTTTTGATACAAACATGCAGAGAATTTATGCAAGTATTCCAAGAGGTCCCAACTCTTAAAGATCATGTCTCCAAGGTCAAGAAAGTGGGACCTGTGGTTAGTCTATCTGTGTAAAGACATCTGTTTTCTTTAGGGAAGGAAAGATAAAGTTAGGAGAACCTGAATTTTCCAATGGAAGTGTGAGCTAAAACAGATGACACTTTGGGAGTAGTAGTTACCTCTCCAACTTTTGTTTTTTTTTGCTTTGAGACATGACACTTAACTGTATGTGTATATTTGAATAACAATTCGCCTGTTTATTTCTATCTACAATCCAGGGGTCCTTGTATACCAGACAGTTCTATGTGAGAGGCTGGTATGCATGGTGATGCTGTCTGAACCTTACCAGTAGGGTAAGGTTCATGTGTGTGAGAATGTTAGCAAAATGCATTATTTAAGTGCTTTAAAACATATTAATCTTAAATTTGTAAATACTGTAAATATAAATTCTTTTATGAATTCTCTTTCATTGATGTATACAGGCAGTCTTAGAAATTGCCAATAAAGTTGGGTGTGACAGTGCACACCGGTAATCCCAGTATTCAGGAGGCTGAGATGTGAGAATCACCTTAAATTCAAGGCCAGCCTGAATGACATAGCTAGACCCTGTCTCAGAAAACAGAATAGAGGCCGGGGATTTAGCTCAGTGGCTCTGCAGCCTGGCTTGCAAGCGCAAGGACTGGAGTTCAATCCCTGGTATCAAAAAAAAAAAAAAACAGAATAAGATAGAAGTTGCCAATATGAGACTATCTTTTTCCAATCCATTCCCCTTACCAATTATACCAAGCTGTACTTGGTATATACTAACACCTACCAGCTGACCCAGAAAGTGGCTTCCCTTTGTGAATATACATTCTCCAATCTCCTTTTTAAAAATGTTTCCAACTTGCATTCAATTAATATCAGGGAAATGTTTCTTTCAATATTCACTCTGATCCACTGATATATGTGATAGTATTGTGCAATTTCTCAAAAATGTCCCCTTTGGACCTAGGGTTCCCATCAAAATGGTTCCATGGTCATATAAGATTCATAGGGCTATACACTATATGTTCTTCTTAACAGTCCATATTGACATTTAAAGTATTATGGCACTGAGCAATATGCCAGTAAAAATGTCTACATATAATTTCATTGAGCCCTCAGAACCACAATTTATTTACAAACAAACACGACTTATAAGCACCAATTATACATTAACGTTTTTAAAAGATGATCTCAGTTGACACTGACAGTGGCACCTCCTAAAAAACCATTTATATCCTGCAATTTCCCATGTTTGCATCTTTGCTCAAATTGTCTCCTTTTCAACCTTCTTCTCCCAATTATCTTTTTATCCCTTAGTCCTCATCAGATAAAGTTCTATCTTCTCCATGGAACTTTCCTAATTAGAATTAATCAGAAAGCTCTACTTATGTCTATCATAGAACATAGCATGTGTATCTTATAGTTTTTATGTAACTTGTTAGTTTCTAAATTATTAGGTACTGGAAATACAAATTCTGTTTTACTTTATATCTCTAACTGGAAAGCTGCATGCATAGGAAGTCTAAGTAAATTTTCTGTTGAACCAAATCTGAGGCTATGCAATGTATTAAACATGCACAGCAAGAGAAAACTGTACCTTTAGTCATAAAACAAACTTAACACAATAAACAGTTTGAGATGACACAAGTATCACAAGTTATGTAACTGCAGAATGCTAAGTATATCTATCCCTAAAGATAAGGTAGTTAAGGCCCAGAGAGTCATAGCTATAGTTATAGTCAATGGAAAGTCTGGGACTGCATTCTGTGTCTGTCTCTAGTCTCATATTCTTCACACTGCAAAATGCCAAATGCCCTTCTACAATTTATAAGTGCCTCAACTGTTTCAGGACATTTCAATATCAACAGCCCTACCAATCTCCCCAACTATAAATATGGGAATGTTTCTGTGACTCTTCTTACTTCAAAGCATCTACATCTCTACACCAGAAAAGATTATTAAATTTAAGAAGTATATTTCTACAACAACATATGAAGCCCTATGGCAATCTTTAACAATTAGGACACAGCAATTTTTAGGCCAGTGACAGCAAACCTTTTAGAGACAAGTGCCCAAACTGCAACCCAAAACCCACTAATTTACTGCAATGTGCCAACACTGGAATTAAACCTAAATACTGAGGTTTTAGTGTAGAAAAAAACAACTCATACATTAACATTTTTTGTCTTAAAAGAAAAACAACATGGATATCAGAGGTTCACCACTACTGTTCTAGGCTCATTTTACCCTTCTAGAACACACCTGTGTGTCATATGTAAAGTGAATGAATAATCTGAATATATTTATAAGCACCTGAAGAACTATTTGGTTAAAAATTTGTCTACCTATAACACATTTCTAAGCAATTTCTTTACCCTAGAGTTCTGTTTTGTGGTAGTGGTTTTTAAACACCAACCAAATGATTTCATCAAAGAGGTTAAAGATGGCTGGTAAACTAAGATAGGTCTGTAGATCATACAATGTCTAAGAAATGACTGGAAAGAGGATGAAACAGATATATAATTATTGAAATTCAGTCAAAGAAGCCTAAATAAAGCAAATAAAACAATAGCTCAATATAAAGTTTACTGAAAAAATAAGATATTTTCAAAGAGGCCCAGCATGTGAGTCAAAAATGGAAAGGAAAGGGAATGGAGTTACTCAACAAAGAGTCGAGGTGGTTTGAAGCTGTCTGTGAGTACATGACAATATGCAATATGGCAATAAACTAAGTTGGGTTTGTGGGAAGCCAATTAAGACTGCGGTTTGCAACTAAGGAGTGGAGAGAGTTGATGCTCTAATTAGTTTGAGCAGTTGCCAAGTTTAGGTTTCTTTAGATAGCTAAAAAGAGTGAGGACATACAAGATTCTCAAAGGTATAAATCTGGAGTCCAAAAAAAACTGCTCTTAACTAAATCTATTCCCACAACTATTTCTGCTTTCCAGGCAGTGGTTTCAGATTGACAGTCTGTAAATACTGATAGAGAAGAACATGTATCCAACAGAATCAAGCATTTTGAAGACAGACCTATTCTTGAATTCTAGTCTACTATAGCTTAGCTGTGGCTTAGTGGGCAATTAACAAATTCTATACAGTACTTTCCCCACAGCAATGTTATGAAGGTTCAATGATATGTATTTAAAAGCTTAGCACAAATCTGATGCATAATAAAAGCTCCATTCATGAAAGTTATTATTATATCATTAAAACCACAATATTTATTCTAGAATACTATAAAGGGAAAAGCAAGCTTATAAAGAGTGCATAGATATAAGGAAAACACAAAAATTCTACCCCCTCGCTGCAAAAAAGGGAAGTGGGAATGGTAGTCTGTAGTGTCTATATAACCCTTATGTGAATCCAGAGACACTTCTATTCAGAAAACTTAACTATGCCTGAGTCCCTTCAGAATTCACTTGAATAATCCAGCACATAAACTATCAGCTATGCTCCCAGTCTTCCCCTTCTAGCTTTAAAAACAAACCCTGTGATAAAATTAGCAAGGGTAAGTTACTGTACCAGTAAAGGTATCATTATTTTATGTTGCTAAAAAGAGGAAAACAATGGAAATAACAGATGCTAGGATATAAGAGTAAGACACAAAAAATCCAGTCTAAAATAAGTCTCTATGCATTAATTTTTATATAATTCCTAAAGATAAAGGAATAGTTTATCATTCATGGGCCATCAAAGAAGATTTTTATAGCTCTACTAATGAAGACCTTACCCATACAAGAATACTTATACCCAAAGACATCAATTTCCCTGTCAATTCCTTTCTTAAATACAAGGAGCAATCAAAATATATGGTGAATGTTCAAATAAACTTTATCACATAAAAGATACATTGCCATTATTCCCCTCAAAATACTTCCCCTCAGTTTTAATATACCTTTCCTTTTGTTCTCGCCAATTTCTGAAGCAGTGCTATAAGTCCTCTTTTGTGAGTATCTTTACAAGGTGTGATAAAAAATACAATGAATACTGCTGCCAAGTGCCATCTAACAGAGAGGCAGGCTTGTAAAAAACATTACAATACGTCTTCATCCACCTTATTCATTAGCCAACTATGTGACTTTTGGCTCTTCCCTAAAGTCGAAATGACCATAGAAGATAAACATTATTAATCAATTCAGGACTTTGAGGCAACCACAGCAGCACAACTAAACATGGCCACAAAAGAGGACTAGAAATGCTTCAGAAAGGGGCAAGAATAATGGGCTAAGTGTGCTCAAAGGGAGGGGAAATATTTTGAGGGTGATTAATGACAATGTATATTTTACTGTAATAAAGTTTTTTAAAAAATTTAAACATTCACTGTAGTTTTCAATCACACTTCCTACTACAAAATAAATATACATACTGGTTGAGAGTACAGCCCTATGAATAATTATGTACTCTTAACAAATACTGAACTATATATGACCTACACAAATAAACGAATGTTTGAGAAATTGCAGTATTGCATTCTTATTGGACATGTCAGAGCAATCGCTTCTCAGCCTTTTAGATAAGATCAAGTGTGGACATATCAGAGCATATGATAGGCAAAGGAGAAAGCAGGGCTTGATGGGGCAGTTTGAACTGGAGCCAGCTTATAAAAGACTTTGTATTTTAATCCATGGAGATGAAAATCTGGGTAGGCAAAAAGAAGCAGGGGATATGATTGGGATGACCCGCTGGCTGTGGGATGTACCCTGGACCAAGGAAATTAGACAGGTAGAAGAGATGCAAATAAATACCACCTGAAGACTGACAAACACCTGTCCTAAGTCAATGCAATAATGAAGAGAAAAGAACAGATAATGAAGGAGATTGTGAAGATAGAATGGACATGACTTCATAACTAGTTGGAGGTAGGGGAAGCAACTCCAGGTGAACAGCAGAGAATCATAAAACCATTAACAGAGATACAAACAGGAGGAAACATATGTTCATCAGGAATGTTACTGAGTTCCTTCTATGTTGGGCATACTAAATTTGAGAAGAGAGTGAGACATCCAGCAGAGACAACAGAGGGTCAAGATGGAGATCTTAAGTGAAAGGTGGGATTGGAAATGTGGACTGGAAAGTTTTACTCAAAAGAAATAAGAATTTCTGGGAACAAAAGAGCTTAGCAAGAAACAGAAAGAAGCCAGAGAATATACTCCATTAGCAGGCTATCTGAAGTAAAAGTGGCATGAAAAGGGAAGAGGTCAAAAGAAAGAAGAAAGTGAAGTGGTCAGGGGACAGAAGGAAATCAGAAGAATAGCAAAGCAAACATTTCCAAGCAGAAAGGGTGAATAATGTTGTATACTAAAGACTGCAAAAAAGCACATAATTATGCTTAACAGGTGTTCACTTGAGATCTTTAAATCAGGAGTTTCAGTAAAAAACCAGAATAGGCCTTGGGTTTAGCTCAGTGACATTGCACCTGTCTTGCAAGCGCAAGGTCCTGACTTTGATTGCCAGCACCAACCCCCCCCTCCCCCCCGCAAAACAAAAACAGAATAAAGCATATATGGACATGCTAGAATGACCTCCTTAAACATGACAAGGTTTCAATTCCAATTTTAATTTTTAGAGGATCAAACTGTAAAATCTGTATGTCAAAAAAGATAAAAGTTGGGGCCAGCTCAGCAGCATAGCGCCTGCCTGGCAAGCGCCAGGTCCTGAGCTGGATCCCTGGTACTGAAAAAAAAAAAAAAAAGAAATAAAAGCTTACACGTGAGTTACAAGGTAAACAAAGTATTGATATTCACAACCAGATAAAGGATTAATATTCATAATTACAAAAATTCCTAACACCACCAACAGACAGATGAACACACACACACACACACTTTAAGTAGGCAAAGGAATATGATCAGGCTGTGCACAGAAGAATCTCAAATGTCTAATAAACATAATCAAAGATGTTCAACCATACTAGTAATCAAAGAAACAACCCTTTTTAATAAGACACAATTTTATCTGATTGGCCAAAATTAGTAAACTTGATAATATCAAGTATTGGAACAGGTACGAGGAGCAGGATAAAAGTGTCAACTAAAATAGCCACTACGAGAGCAACTGGACAATATCTATTAAAATGTAAAACATCAGTATAAGGAGCATTTCTATTCTCTGATAAAAAGAGCCAGGGCTCCTATGGCTGATGCTAGACTCCGAAGTATTTTGTGAGATCAAGAAGCAAGGTGCTGCTCACAAACTAAAAGTATGGGAGATATATTGAAGGAATAATGGGAGCCAGTCTAAAACAGCTCCCAGTGGCCAAAGCTGGAAAAATCTGAGCAATAAAAGAAATAAATACAAACAAAATTAAGAGCGGTATTCTGGATCATAACCCAAAATATTAGATTACATAAAATAAATATGCAAGAAACCTTACAATATAAATATTTCACCAGTGGAAGATTCGGTGAAATCAGAATAAAGCCTGGAATTCAGTTAATAGGAATGTACTAACACTGGCTTCTTAGTTTTGACAAGGTGCCATCATAAGGTAAGGTAATAATGTAAGGGATATTTACCTCAGTGGCACGGTGCCTGCCTGGCAAGTACAAGATCTTGAGTTCAATCCCCAGTACCAAAAATAAATAAATAATAATGTAAGGGAAATAGAAACAAAGGTGGGAGTTCAAAGAAACAATCTGTACTATCTTTGGAACTTTTCTGTAAATCTAAAAGTACTCCAAAATTAAAGGGTTATTTTTTATGCTCACTGGCAGCACATATACTAAGAAAAATTTTTTAAATTAACATAAATATATGCCAAGAAAAGCAACTCTACTTCTTTCTGTGCCCTGTAAAGAAATTTTGGAACAAGAGCACAGGATGGTAAACACAAGGGCTTTCTACTCAAGCGTTGTTCGTAACACAGCAAAGTTTAAAATGATTTTAATAGGTTGGGCACAGTAGCCCACTCCTGTATTCTCAGTTGGGGCAGGAGTAGAGGCAGGAGGACTACAAGTTAGAGGACAGCCTGGGCAACTGAGCGAGAAAGATGATATCTCCAAATTTAAAGAGGGGCTGAGAATATAGTTTAGTGGTAAAACACTTGCCCAGCATGCACAAGGCCCTAGGTTCAAACCCCAGTACAATTAAAAACAAATTTTAACAGAATGTCTAAATCAAGAAATAGCTATATTATGTAAAGTCATATAGTATAAAAATGAGCTGCATCTACACGTACTGAAAAGACATAATGATGCATGAAAAAATAAATTCTGAAAGAATGTTATGGTTTATATATTTATGTTAAAAAATAAAACAAAATATTTCTATACTTCTAGGGGCATACATAAGCTATATGTATACGTCTAAAGGTCTGGAAAAATACACAGCAACCTAGTTAGTGATAACTGATGTATAAGAGACTAGAATTAGAGATGGTAGAAAGAAAATGTGACCTTGATCCTATAACTTTAAAATTGTTTTACAAGCAGAATATTTTTATAATTTACCTGGGGAATGAGGAATGATTTTTTTTTTTAAGTTGGAGAGAGAATTTTTCTCTGACATAACAAGAAAATGGAAAGAGTACAGTTCTGGCAGCTGGTACGGTGCAGTGCGACAGAGCATGTCCTTGGGAAGCCAACAAGCACTTGCTCCCACAGAGGATGTTATAGTAGCAGCCAAGCTTAACAATGGGAAGCCAATAATGAAATGTTCCATTTCTTCTGGTTTTCAATAGAAGTGCATGTACCTGGAGGGTTCTTGCATTCATCTGGATTTCTTAAAAAATCCCAGAGTACTACTAAAAGAAACTGACTTCTTCGCTCTACTTCAGTTGACCTTAGAATCCAAAATTTATTTTCAACCCAGATGTCTAGGATAATAGTAGAAACATTTCAACTGCTTTACATGACAAATGTCAAAGTAAAATTCTGGCAGACACTAGAGATAATACATCTTTTTCTTTATATTCATCATCCTATTTGAGGCCAATATATTTCCTCACAAAATGGAATTTTAAATATCATATGGAAAATTCTGAAGAAAAATTAACTTCAAGTATACATTTGAATAGCTGCTAAAACTCCATTAAGGAATTTCCCTTAATATATATATTTTACATAAATATTAATATATTTTTAAAGAGACAAATTCCTATCAATAATCTTTAGTATTTTAAAAAATAACATTTTGAGAAGCTTCAAATATATAATTAAAAGCTTTCTTCTCTGCTTTTCTAGTAGTCAGTGATTAAAAGCTACAGATTCTTTCCAATTCTCAATATTCCTTAAAACGGGGCACAAAGTTTCTGTGGTCTATCATTTAATAACACAAGAGTAACACAATATCCTTTGCAAGGAAACAACAAAACTTTAATCTCAATGGACCCAATTATCTCCTTTCTTTGTGTTTATACTCAGTATGATGATAAGCTAGAAAAAGCCACACCATAAGAAAGATTAACATCACTATAAATCCATGATCACAAACCTCAGGTGGGCAATGAGCAATGCCTATCAATCCCATACATCCTTGGTCATCTTACTTAACTCTTCTCCAAATGATCATGAAAACCATCTCCATTCCCCTTAAACTTCTAAGTGTCCACTGTGCCCACCACTTTCTCCCTTACGCCTCATCCCTCTTGTTTCTACATTACAGATAAAATAGAATCCCGTAGAGGACAAAGCCTGCTCCTCACTTCCTCAACCCCTCTGTGAGCCACATACTCCTCCATTAGCTGTAGCCTACTGGAGGCCCTAGCACACGATCATGTGCATCCTTTTTCTCCCATCACTTTTCAGCTTTTATCAGAGAGGGAAAGAAGTAGAAGAGAATATTTTCCTCCTTTTGTTCTATTTAATTCAGCTAATGAATACTGTTCTCCAGGAAAATCAATTGCTATGGTATGAATGTTTGTGTCCCTTCTAAAGTTCATGTTGAAACTTACTCCCCAGTGCAAGAATATTGACAGGTGGGGCCTATAGTACTATGGGAACTCTGTTCTCATGCATGGAACTAGAGTGTTATAAAAGGTCTAGAGTCTGCTAGGTGGGCACTTTTGCCCTTCCACCATGTGAGGTCACAGCATTCACCATAATGTACAGGGTGCAGTAAAAAAGCAGAAACTGGAAACAGATTTGAGCCCTCACTAGCCTTCACTGAATTTGTTGGCACCTTGGTCTAGGACTTAAATCCACTGAAACTGTGAGAAATAAATTACCCAATCTCAGGTATTTTGTTGTTATATGTAAATTACCTAATCTCAAGTGTTACTGCAGCACAAAGACATTAGGATTACATAAATTCTGGTCTTTTTAAAGGGGTGTGTGTGTGTGTGTGTGTGTGTGTATTATGTGGTCTTCATTGTGAAATTCCTTTATGGCAGAAATCTTTGCTCTGTTTTGGAGTCACTTACAATACCAAGTACAGTAGGCAGCAGTACAAAAGAAAAAAAATTCAAACTTTTCTAACATGAAAGGTTAAGATAACTACTTCAGGTCTGATTCAGAAATACCTCGCATGTGGTTAGAAAACATTTTTAAGAATGAAGAAACAACTTCATATGGACATTCACTTTCATTCCACCAATGCCAGCCTCCTTCCTCCTTTTACCTCCGTAAGTCAAGTCTACACCTGTCTCACATTCGTTTATTAGGAGGAAACCACATGATCCTAAAGGAAGCAATCCCAAGAGATGAACTGCTCTTTATAAGAAAGCTGGAGTCTCTAGAGGAAAAGTTTACATTTATTATACATAATAGTCTTATTTCCTGTCTCCTCTTTAATGATCACAAATGGATTCATGGCTAGTGTAGGGATTCCAAATAAAATAAGTTTAGTGCAGGCCATTGTACTTACACAGTCCAAAGAAGGGATTTTTCCAATTACAAATGAAGAAATGAGTTCTGAACTTGCTTAATAATGAAGAATGGTTTCTAGATGAATATGTTTTGGTGACAATATAGTACCTGTAGATCAACATGTGAAGAGATGTCTAAGAAGCCCTTTGTATTTTTCCAATGGATACTATTTTCTTACATTCTTTAGACTAACTTCCATTCAGTGGATTCCTGCTCAAAGAAGCTAACACACTGACTTGTGGGGGAAAAAAAATCAACACTTGTATCTTTAAATTCTGATACATAATACCTGATATGATCATACTATAAATCAGAAGTTTCTGCTACTGATGTTATATATTAAAATACATAAATATTAACCAAATATAGTATACTAAGCTGCATATCTGGGAGAATTACAAAGGTACTGACACCTAAAACAATCAGGAAATTTTCTTAAGGAAAATATACATTTGTAGTGGCATTTGTGGAACTAAAATTTTATGGAACTCTGATTCTGCTTCTATCACTGACAAATTGACTGCCTAAAGTTATTTCTCCTTTTGGTACTCAGTTTCCTCATATGTAAAATATAAAACTTGGACAAATCCATATCTGGAGTTAAGTTTCTTCTACTCTGAAAAGTCTTTTTGTGACTTCTATGTAGGAAGCACAATAAACGTTTCCTCGAGATGATTAAATAAAGGCTCTTTGGGGCCTGATGACAACATTATTTATTCATTCATTCTCTAATTGATTCACATATTCTACTGAGAATATTGAAAATTATTCAAATATTGAAACATTATTCAAATAAGTTAACACTATGTATGTTACAGGTTATATAATTATTAAATAAGTTTTTAGATATTCTATTAAATGCAAAATTAACATAAATTAACATTAAGTTTGTTTTATGTTTCTATCAACTAAAAGAACAAATTCCTCTAAATACAGACAAAAGCATCTAATTTTATCACTGAGGTATTTCAGGCAATGATAGCCTCTGCTGTATTAGTGTACAGTATCAAAAAGAAATAGAAAATAAATATTAGCAAGGATATAGAGAAATTAGAATGCTGTGTACTGTTTAGATATGTGTGAAGTGCTATGGAAAACATTACAAAAGTTTCTCAAAAAATTAAAAGTAGAACTACCATATTATCCAGCTATTTCCTTCAGGGATATAACTAAAAGAATTATTTCTCTTACAGAAAAAGAGAGAAGGGTAACAATAAACATTTCTAATATATTTCAACATTTATTCTGTTTATTCTAACAAAATTAACATGTGAAGTTATAGAGATTTTGGTTCATACCATAACTGAATTTCTCTTACTGGTTGATCTAAAAATAAAAGAAAATTGTGAGCTATGCCATACAGAAACAGTTTGGTTTTAAGAGACAGTGCAAAACAGGATTTCAATTTTGGTACTACTGGCATTTGGGGCCAGAAAATTCTTTGCTGCTTGGGGAGGGGCTGTCATATGCATTATAGGGAATTTTCTGTCTATTTATTAGATGAAAGCAGTCCTCCAAGTTATTACCAAAAATGTCTCTAGATATCCCCAAATGTCCTTTGAGGAACAAAATCACCCCCAGTCTAGAGAATTTGAGGCCACAGATGAAGTGACAAATTGGCATACACTACAGAAGTAAATTTAGAGGTCTAGAGCTAAAAAATTTATACATAGGATCTAAATGCTAATACAAAGGATGAGTATAGATAGAATATACTCCTATAGACAGAATATAATACTAATACAAAATGGAAAACAATGAAAAACTATTGGTGCTCAACAACATGTGAAACTAGTTGGAGCAAAGAGGAAAGGGATGAAAAACAACACACTTCAAAATGTTGAGAAAGATTGCTAGAAAGAACATTCTAAAAATACTATATGCCACTTTTTTGTGAATGTTCAAGGAAATAAAACTATAGTTATATTTGCTATTTTCCTCTTTTAGACTACCATCTGGCAGTCCATACTTCCACTAGAAAAGAATTCTAGCCAACTGGACTAAAATAGTTAATGCATCACCTCATGTGTCAAAAATATGCCAGAGTCTAGAGTTTGCTCAGTCATGCCCCCAAAAAGGAAGACACTAATGTCCTTAAAGGACAAAAGCAAGTAACTCACAGTACGTTTACCCAAGTGCAAAAGGCCTTTCCTACCTTGGGCAAAAAAGAGCCAAATATAGCAGAAGGAAAAGCACAGCAGAAGTGCTTTTACACAAGGGATAAACTAATCAAACTCATTTATTAGATATCAACTTTCCTCCAAGATATCTAGAATTTAAAAGGGTAGAGGAGACTACTAATCAGACACAGCAGAACATGACTGACAATAATCATTTTATTTCCAGTGTCATGAGAATTTGTTAATATGAGTAAAATAATAGGGCAAATAGATCAAATTCTTTTAACACTCCTCAAGAAAGGCAGTGTAGTGTGAAGACATTACATATAACAAATACAAGATTTATCATAATGACTGAATCTATGATTACATCCTTAAAGTTTCCAAAAGACAAACAGATTCATCCAGACTAACATATCCTTTCAGTTATCTTTCATTAATCCATGAAGACAGACTACAGACCAAGAACCTATAGGCACCAATTGATGAACTGTAATTATTATATATAAAGATGACCAGAATACCGTGTATCACTGCATATATGCAAACTGTATGTTTTAAGGTCTTTTACAAGTATTTGTCAGGGTGAGCAGGGAAGACATGGTGGTAGTTGGCAAAAAATTCCCATCTCAGGCCAGGAGTTCTAGTCAAACCATCATACACCATTGGGTGGAGCAATGCCATGAAGAAGAGTTACTAAACTCAATCCCTTTTCTCAAAAACAAAAAAGCTACCACTCAAGGAAAAACAGTTAACAGAGAAAATACAAGGCTTTAAGTGTAATTCTTATTCTGACAGAGACAGAGAGTATCATTAAGAACAAATATGACAGGGGCTGGGGATTTAGCTCAATGGTTCCGCCGCCTGCCTCACAAGCAGAAGGACCAAAGTTCAATCCCTGGTACCAAAAAAACAAAAACAAAAACAAAAACAAAAAAAAAGAACAAATATGACATAAGAAAACTTTGAGTGAACACATACATTTAGACATATCTGTATGAAACCTTAGAAAACCAAAGATAAAAAGAAAATCTTGAGGATTTTCAAAGAGATAGAATAGATACATTTTCAGACCTCTGAGGATTAACTATAGCCCAAGATTAAAAGAACTATTAAAAATTTTATCAAATTAAAAAACAAAACAAAGAATAGTGAGTGAAAAAACAAATTTCAGGAAGAGTGTAATGTTATTTATAAATATTTTTAAAACATATCAAACATTACACATTATTATGGAATACTTGTACAACAAAAACACATAAAAGCATTTATAGTCATGTTGTATGAGAGCAAGAACTAAAAAGATGGGGTAGATCATTGGCTTGATATCTGAAAAAGAAAAGCAGTTAGCAGCACTAGAATTACAGATGATCTCAACCCTGGGAAGGGAGTAGGTAAGAGAGGGAACAAGAAGAGAAATGTGAAACTCTTTCTTGTTCTAGTGAAGAGTACAGATAACAGTTAAATCTAGGTATTGATAGTAAAAAGGAATTAATTTAACTATGCACATTAAAATTTTAAGATTAACCATAAAAAATAGTTTTGAAAGAGATATCTTTTACTTCCAAACCATTAGAGGAAAGAAATGACACAGGAAAGGCAACTAATCTAAAAGACTAAGCTGGGTGTGGTGGTACAAGGCTGTAATCTTACTATTCTGGGAGGGTGAAGCAGGAAGATGGCCAATTTGAGCCTAGCCTGGGCAACTTAGCAACTTGGCAAGACCCCATTTCAAAATTTTAAAAATAAATAAATAAATAAATAAATTATTAAAAAGGCCTGGAGATGTAGCCCAGTGCAAAGGGCCTGGATTCAATTCCTAGTAGTAAAGAGGAGCAGAAGGGAGCAGACTACATTCTACAATATCTGTAGTCCCAATAAATATGAATTAATCAAATTCATTATTAAAAAGGAGACTTACACATTGGAGTTTTAAAATATTCAGCTACATGTGGTTTACAAGGTAAATGTTAGTAAGACATTATAACTAAGATAAAAAGACACAGGACAGTAAAACTAAAGAAATGAAAACATATGCAAGAAGTCAGTAACTTTTAATAACTAAACAGTAGTATTCACATAAGGCAAATTAGAAATAATATAACATCAAATTAAAAAAGGAGTAGAATCATATTGATAAAATATGCAACTAGCTAAATTTTTGTGCACAAAGTATGTATCTAATAAGTTTCAAAATATAAAATGCAAAAACTGAAATAAAAAACAAAAGAAAATGACTTTCATAATCATTGTGTGATTAGACCACAAAAGTCTAAATTTCAAATAGGTAGAAAAGATGAACACAAATGGTTTTAATAAACCTGAGTATATAAATCTAAATATATAAAGGTGCACACCCACACAACTCCAACATAATATAATTAATAAACAGATCAAAAGTTGACCATGTGTTAACTCATTCCCTCCACAAGTCTCAAAAGCATAAAATATGTGAATGCATTCTCTGATCATCCCTTACTAAAACATAAGGAGAGTGGATTAAGCCTATTTAGTTTGCCATCAAATGGGCAAAAATCTAAATGCTAGACTGAGTGAGAGCTCAGAGAAACGGGCATTTAAGGGAGCTTCTGGTGGGATTACAAATTTGTGATGCCTTTTTACAAAACAATGAGATTATTTACCAAAATTTTAAATGTGCATATCCTTTGACTCAGTAATTGTACCTTTAGAAATCTCTATTAAAAGAAAAACTTACATATGCAAGAGTACATAGTTCAACATGAATTATAACAGGAAAAAGTAATAACCCAAGTATCCATGAATCAAAAAGTTAACTAATTATAGTCTATCCATGTCATAAAATGTCAAGCACTGACATGGAAGAGAAATCACCAAGACAAAGCATTTTATTTTTTTAAATGTAAAAGACGTGTATCATTCCAATTATATTAAGATAAAAAACAAGTAGAAAAAATAATGGAAGAATATATGACACAATTCGTACTTCTGGAGAGGGACATGCTAAGAGAACTTTCATATTTAATGTATGTTTCTAAGTATTTGAATCTTATGATTTGGGCTGCTTGTGTAATTTTTAAAAAGCTATAATTCTTTTTAAAAATGTCTTATTTACTTCTCAGAAAAAAACAAAACAAAACTGGTATCTCTGCAGACAGATACTAATTTCCCATTTGCCCAAATAAAATACATGCTGTTCCCTCCACTAGGAATGCTCTTCCCTCAGATATAGCTCACAACTTCACTTCTTTGAAGTTTTCCACTTAAATAGCTTATCTGAGGAATCATCTCTGGCGTTCCACTATAAAATGAGAGCTTCCTATGGCCATCCTACCTCTATCTAATTACCTTATCTTGCTTCATTTTCACCTGAACAATCCACCACCTGGATATTAGTGTCCTTATCTTTAACACAGGAGTGACAATAGTACCTACCTCACAGGGTTGTTGTTAGCCTTAAAGAAGCCCAGATGAGCTTAGATGAATACAGGACACACTGTTAGAGTCACATACATTTTTAATTGGCTTGGTTGGTGTCATTTATTGTCTGCTTCCCCTGTTCAAATGATAACCTCAGGAGGCAGGGACTACATTTGTCCACTGCTGTTATCCTAAATATCTGGAAAGTGCTTATCACCAGGTATTTGTAGTTGTTAGTCTGATGTACTTCTGACATCATACCTATTGACAGCTGAGATTACAAGAAAAAGACCAATTATTTTTAAAGTAAAAGCAAACTTTCCCCATGTTAATATGAATCATCTGTAGTAATTCAATCTACTTTAAAATCATATTCAACAACATGACTCCTGGAAGCTTCAAGTAGGGAAGTGGTATAGTAACATTTAATGCATTAATTTATTAATATCAGCATGGCAATAGGAACTAAAACATAATGTGCAATAAGAAAACAAGAGTACAACTTACTTTTTATTCCTACTTTTGATGCATGGCTGGTATAGGACTTTGACAGCATTCCAGGCAGGACTGGAGTCTGATTTCAATGTGTCTTCAAATAAGGGGAACTTTGTGATATGCTTGGAACTTCTCAAAGATTCAATCACCAAACTGTCTAAGTTTAAAAGCCAGAGCTAAAGGTATAGAGAGAAAAGCTCATTTTAGGAGAATATTGCCACCATATCAATATTTTGTATCACCACTCAAAAAAATACTATAAAATATACCAGAAAAAAATGGAGAATCGTATATCTAATTTTTAAGTAGGGTAGGCTTTTCAGAGCATTTCATAACATTAACAAAAGTAACAGACTAGGAGAAAATACTTAATACAAAAATAATAACATTATTCGTAATATAGATTCCTAGAAATCAGTAAGAGGCAAAAAAAGTCTAAATGAAAAACAGGCAACAAGCAGAACAGAATTAAGAAGAAATGTGATAAACAAAAATAAAAAATGTCAATATGACTAATAATAAGGAAATGTAAAATTTCTATGCAAAATGTTTCATTCAAAAGATTAGAAAATACAAGAGACGACATCCAATTCAAAACATGTTTGGGATGAATATTCCCATATACTGCTGGAGGAAGAGTGTTTTGGGATTTGGATCCACGGGGTTCACTGAGAGAAAGCTCTTAGGACAAAGACAGGGAGGGAAATGGGCTAATGCAAGGAAAAATGCTGCTCAAGGATGACAGACGGAGGCTCTGCTGGACTCTGGCTTTAGCCTGATCCCATCTATAGCTCTAGAGCTTGAATTGGACCTACAGAGTGTGTCCCACCTTGAGGTAAGGGGCCACAGACCCTGTGCTTCAGGTTCAAACCACTGACATTAGGCTAATTAAGGCAAGGATAGGCAGGGGGACAGTAAGGACAGTTAACTTCCAGGGCAAGGCAGCATCGGTCATCCTAGGACAAGATTCTGGAAAAGGGGCAGTTCTAGGCATCACCATCCAACAATGTCCAGGCTAGGAATGGATGATCAACTCAGTCAAGAGGATCTGGGTGGAACACCAAGATTGGCTACCTTAAAAGATAAATTAGCATGACTTTCTTACAAAGTGATAATTATCTGAATTTAAAATATACAAATCTAATGCTGTATTAGATTAGAAAGATCTGTCTCTAAGCCACTAAAATTTTTACACTAAAATGTGTGTAAAAATCATTTTCTTGTACCACTGTCTTTAACAGGCAGCTATACAATGAAATTCCAATCATCAGTCAGACTTACATTTACATTAACAAAGAAATCCTCCTGACCTATTGTTATGTAAAGAAAATATTTTGTAGAAAAATAATATTCATGTAGTACAGTTTTTTAATAAACAAATACCTGTGAGTGTATACTTATACAGTTGTATATAGAAATGAATGTTGCAGGTCCCTTATCAGACTGTTTAACATGAGTACCTCTGAGAAGCATCATAAACCAGTAGAGGGGAAGGGGACAAGATGGAGGGACTAACACTTCTTATGTTCTTTACGTCACCTTAATGTGTTTTAAGAATGTATTACTTTGAGTAGCGCAGAAAACACAGAATCAGCCCGCTGCAGACAGGCAGGTCTCTGGATGCGGTCCCGAGGTTGCCAGTAGCATGGAGGCAGCAATCCACTGGACGCCCTGCCCCCTGCTCCTTTGGCCTCTTCTCTGTACAGCCACCTGGTTCGACACTACAAAGATGCAGAGGAAACCGGACCACCAGACCACTGTACTGGAGCTAATCAAGTTCTCAGCATTTAAAGAATTCCTGCCCAGAGGTAGGGGCTTCTGAGCCGCCGTCTCACTGCTCCTGGTCCAGAGAAAGGGGCTGCCCGGGCACCATCCCTCCCACTGCTCCCAGCCCAGAGGAAAGGGCTTTTGGGCAGCCTTCTGTCTTGCCACTCCTGGCCCAGAGGTAGGGGCTTCTGAGCCGCCATCCCACGGCTCCTGGTACAGAGGAAGGGGCTTCTGGGCCACCAAACCTCCCGATGCTCCTGGCACAGAGGAAGGGGATTTCAGGCCACCATCCCTACTGCTACTTCCAGCCCCTGGCCCACCTCTACCAGCTCAGAGGAGGTGAGCCGCGTGGATGCCAACAGCAACCCCCTGCCGCCCCAGTAGAAATGAGAAAACACATAAATAAGTCTCAAAACCAGACTTCCAGATCACCTACAGCAACCCCAAAGGGAAATGAGATGGAACAC
>NW_004624799.1:11507008-11565694 GCF_000247695.1 Heterocephalus glaber | reverse complement strand
AAGGAAAAATGATGAGAAATGGAAAAAATGGAAATAAAGTCTTTGTAAATAGGGAAGGGTGGAAGGGGTGAAGGGAGGGCTAGGAATGGGGGGAAAAAAAGAATGTAGTATTGCATAAAAATTTTTCAAATTCAAATATACAACAGGAGGGGAGTGGGGATTAAAAAAAAGAATTAAGATGTGTTATGTACATGCACCAACTCTCCATAAGGAATGTAATCAATATATACTATCAATATCAACAATAAAACATCAACATCAAAAATAAAAATCAGGGCTGGGGATTTAGCTCAGTGGTTCCACCACCTGCCCTGTAGGTGCAAGGACCCAAGTTCGATCCCCAGTACCAATAAATAAATAAATTAATTAATTAATTAATTAAAAATAAAAAAATATATATGAGAATATTTTAAAAGTTCCTACTCCTTATTTTTAACCTGAAAATCTTCGCAGTAAGACAAACGTAAAACTTATTGAAGATACTGACTATGATGTGGATTTAGTATCAACTTCAGTTAGAAAATATTTTAACTTTCTAAAGAAATCCTCAGGAATTAGAGAAGCATGGGGTCTCCATACCAGACGACCAGCTATGAAGCCATTTCTAACTACAACCCCAGGTCCTTCCCTCTCTTTCCTACCCTGTTTCCTTATTACCTTGTGAGTTCTTTGAAGACATTCTTGTTTTAACTTGAATATCTAGAACAGTGCCTTTCAAATAAGAAATGCTCAATATATGTTAGCTTGTTGAATAAAACAGTTAGGCCATGATGCATAGGTTTCCAGATAAATGCCCTGATTCATTTCAGCAAAGTATTACTACAAAAGAAGTGATATAATATTAGACCCTGTGGTACAGGTAAGGAATGATTCTGCTAACCACAGAGCCTCTTCTCCAAAACTTGGCACTATTTCTCAAAATTCAAGGTGTCAGAGGCAATTATAAAGAACAGAAGTAATAAAATATATTTTAAAGAGTATCAAATAGGAAGAAAAACATGAAACAAAATGATGTGATACCAAAAAAAGCCATTATAAACTGAGAGTAAAAAAAACCACACTTTGTGGTTTGAGCTTTGACGGGGCAGGAATCAGAGTTTCTCTCTCTCTGTAACCCTAGAACCTAGTACACAAAGGTTCTCAGTTATTTGTTATTACATTTAAAAAGTGTAATTTATAAATTAAACTGAAAATTTTTGATCATTTACCTTCCAGACCTCAAAATTAAAAGAATGAGAAAAAATAAAGCATTTCTGAGACCATGGATTACTAGGATGAAAAAATTTCTTACCAAGATGTACACTTTGCCATCCTGATCTTGAATAGTGTATCTAAAAGTGCTTCTAGCTGAGGAGAGTTCCACCAGACACTGTGCAACAATACTCTGGACAAATTGAGACCTGTTTGAAAAGAAACCAATTTTCACACTGTGCCTCTGCTAGTAACTAGCAAGGCAAGCCAAAAATACCCAGAGGACACCCAAAAGGCAGAGACATCAGCGTGTCATACTTTTGTACCCACTGCCCCTTTCCTCACAATCTGAGGTAATGTGGATTTTAGTACATTTTAATATATTTGTGTTTGTTCCCTTCTTTTTTTTTTTCTGATACCAGGGATCAAACTCAGGACCTTGCACTTGCAAGGCAGGTGCAGTGCCATTGAGCTAAATCCACGCCCCTCTGCTCCATTATTCTTAAAACATATTCTCTAATCATTAATACATTTTCACCCCAAACCTATTCCCCCACTGACAAAAAATGCCACATTAGAACAAATCAATATTCCATTTAGTTACAAAAGAAAGTAAGAAATTTCTTCCCAAACATGGTTTTATCTATGATATTTTTTCCATTTAGATTCCCTTAAAGTGATTGCTCTAAAGTACAAAATAAAAGAATTTGCAGCAGGATAAATTTCAAGTTTATAATTAGGTTGCCATAATTTTTGAATATCTATAAACAAATTAAGGAGATTGGTTAATTTTTGTTTATAAATTAAAAAGATTAAAAGAAAAGAAACACTAATAGATTTAGAGGGTAAGCACCTTTTTAACTTTTTTCCCCCACACACTGGGCAAGTGCTCTACCAGAGTTACATTCCTACCTACTCTCCTCCCTTATTTTAAGTCTTGAGACAGTGTCTCACTAAGCTGTTCTGTATATCTGGAACATAGAAAGAACATGTGTACATGCTCACGGACACACACACACACACACACACACACACACAAACTTCCAGGATTAGAGGAGTTATATAGACACATTTGTCTACCAGTGGTGTGAAGTCTATGGCACATGTACTGCAATGGGCTGTTTGTACCACTGAAAGCTCTAAAAGGTTCACCATCGCTGGTCATTATATAAGCAAAACATAAATACATCCTTAAGCTGTTCATATGTGTAGTTTGGTTCAACTACCTCAAAGCCTTTCTCAAAAGTTTTTTCTCCCTTTCAAAATATAGACAGTTATATTTATAAATGAATCCCCAATAAATCATACCTACTTTTCTACATCTGAAATTATAAAATAAACAATTTGTTATTTGTACCTCGGTATGATAGAAAAACTTCTCTCAGATGGCTGAATAATTACCTCTGTCATATAAAACTTAGTGGTTTCTGAAAATAAAAAGGAACACAATTAAGAATCTCCTTCCCAATACACTAATTTAAAAAAAATTTATTAGTACAGTACATATTTGCAGTACATAATGTTTGCATTCCTTGTGTGGAATGCAAACACCTTAATTCCTTTTTTCACACCCTTTACCTCCCCTCTTCTCCCACCCCTCCTCTACCTTTAGATCCAATACTGTAATATTTTTATTGTATGTTGGCCCCATATTATGACATCCCAAATTAAATACTCAATACACTGGGGACATTAACATTCAGTAAACATTTTCCAAAACCTCTGTTTCAAAGAGAGAGCACTGATGATTACAAGGGCATAGTTCCAAGGTGTCTGATAGCATAGTGTTTGTTTGGAAATTCATGCTAAAAGTGAATCAGTAACACCAAGAGTCTCTTTACACACATGCAATGCTATAAAAATTAGCCACATCACAGCCTTAGCCCATTTATGTAGAAATTAGGGATTAGATTTCCTCATTTATATAGTATAACATTGGATTTTCTAGGAGTCACTGAAAAAGGCCTTTTAGTTATAACTCACTATTCATGTATAATTCTCACCAAATCTTATCAGATTACTTAGTTTACATAAAAGTGTAAACAAGATTATACATTTAATAGACATTAATATAAACAACTATCTTGGGTTTTTTAAAAAACTTAAAATATTTAATCTCATTACTACTACTAAAATAATTTTTTAGCATCAAATAAAATATTTTAAGTGATAAGGTATAGAACTGAATATGCTTATAAAAATGGATATTCTTTTTCTAAAGTGAATTATCCCACCTTTTGTTTGTCAGAAAATGTATTTATTTTTTCCACTTTGTTGAAGGATATTTTCATTTGACACAAAATCCTAGGATATTTTCATTTGACATAAAATCCTAGCATTAACAGTTATTTCTTTGCACACAATGACAATATCATTCTACTGCCTTCAAAGTTTCATTACTTCTGTTCCTTTGAAGATATCTGTCATTTTTCTTTGGCTGCTTTTAAGATTTTCTCTTTGCTGTTCTTTCTACAGTACTACTCTGATGTATCTAGGTATAGATTTCTTTTTATTTACCTTACTTGGGCCTCACTGAATTGGAATTCACTGTACCTCTTGAATCTGTAGATTGTTATTCTTCACCACTTCTGTAAAATTTTCAACAATTACCAGCTCAAATATTGTCTTTGCCCTATTCTTTTCCTCTTTTCTTTGAGGAAGTCTGATTAAACACATATCAGATCTTCTCATTCTGTATTCCAGCTGTATTATTCTTATTATTTTTTACTTTTTATCTCTTCACCGGGTTATAAACTTGTCTTCTCATCTATCTTATGTTCACTCTTCCTTCAAGTGGTACCTACTGTGCTATTAAACTACCCTCTGAAATTTTAATTTCAATTATAATATGTGATGGTTGGTTGATTGTGTCATCTTGAGTAAGAGAAACTCAACTAAATTGGCTCAGCACTTCCACACCCTAGACTGTCAAAAAGATTTTTTTCTCTTAATTATTTGCCATATTTATAGTAACTACTTCAACATATTCGTCTAAATCTATATTGTCTAAATCCAACATTTGTATTTAGCACCTGTTTATTCAGTCCGTTTTGTTTCTTAAGTATGAATCACTATTGTTACTTTGCATGTCTGATAAAGTAGGACACTGTAAATAATGCTTTGTAGCAACTCCAGATTTTGTTCTATTTTCATGAAGGTTATTGGTTGAGTATAGTAGCCAACTAACTTGTCTGGACTTATACTGTGAAATATGTCCCCCAATAGTGTGTAGCCGCTAATATCTCTGCTCAGTTTTATTTTGTTCAGCCTGGCTCCCTAGAGTATCCACTGCATAACTTAGCTGTTGGCAAGTAATCTGGGGAGAGGTTCTCCTCAAATACCTCAAGTCAGTAAGACTTCTTAGAAAAACTACCTTCTGCAGCCAAGTTATCTGTGATCTGAGGAACGGAATTAAAACCAAAGTAAATTCAGAGGTCTCCTTCAACTTTCAAATTCTCTGGCATTTATGATAGCAAAACAATTTTTTTTTTTACCTTGTCTAATTCTGTACTTGCTTTTTCTGGAATAGAATTGTCCATTTTCTTAACATCATCATTTTAAGAAATAGAATCCTATCAATTTACTTTTAGAGTAGATGTGCATATAGCTTTTAGCCCACCCCATCCACACATATGACTCATATCCTGATATTACATCATAATTTTTGTTACATGACTATCCAGCATTTATATTATTATGACCAAAATGATACCATGGAGACGTTACCTTTCTTCCTCAACCTTTTGTTTTTCCTGTAATGAAGAGTTGCTTTCTTTTATTTGTTTAGTATTCTAAGAGCTTCTAGCTAATTTCTTCCATATTATAACTCAAGAGTGTTTTGTTACACGTGGACATGGTAGAATTTACCAATTCCACTTTATAATGAACACAGCCTTTACTGCAATCTTCTCTCTCTTTGCTTCAATCCAAGCTGTTTTTCTCTAAATCAGCTGTACCTCTGTCACCCTTGGCCTTCTCCACCTTGTTTTTCTCCTTTGGATAACCTGTTTCTCATGTCATCTCAAAGTTAAATCCCTAGTTTTAGTTATATGCATACACACACACACATATATAGGGTTCCTAAGGAAAATATGCTCGTGAGGTCTGCATTTTGAAATTTTATTATTTCCAAAAGTACTCATATTAACTTCATATCTGACTAATGATTTGACTGTGTAGAGAATTCTAGGATGTAACTTTGTCCTAAATTATGAAGGGATTACTTCATTATCTTCTAGCTTTCAGTTCTACTGTTAAGTTAAATGCTATTCTAATTCGTAATCCATTGTACACTGTTTTTTCCCACCTGGAAAATTAATTGTTGAGATTGTAAAATTGTTCAATGATGCTGGCTCCGTCTCATCCCTTTATTAATTACACTGGGTACTTAGTCCTTTCCATCAAGAAACTCAAGGCTTAGCTCTGAAAAATCATGTGAAGTGGTTTTGCTAGTTTTGTTCTTTAATAATTTCCTACACCTCATTGTCTCTGTTCTCTCTAGGATTTCTATTTGCTAGATATTGGGTGTTCTGAAGTCTCAATTTACCACTCATTCAACAAATAGTTTCTGAGTACTACTGTCAGATAATATTGATCTAAGTGCTGAAATTATAGGAATAAGGAAAATGGACAATGCTCCTATCATCAGGAAACTTAAATGATGATAAATTTTTATATTTCTTTTCTAATTTTTAATCTCTGCCTTTTGGTATAATTTTGGGGCAGTTCCTTCATCTTATCTCCCAGTACAGTGTTTTGATCTTTTAAGGTATTACATTTTTAATCCCATGTTCTTCTAATTATAAAAGCAATATTATTTCATGTCTCCAAGGGTCTTTTTTGTTTTCTTGTGCTCTGTACATAATTTGTTTCTTTTCAGTGCTTTTTTCTACTTTCTTGATCGATGATTTGTCTCAGTCTCTTTGATTTTTTTATATTACTTTCTGATAGTACTGCATCTAGTTTTCTAGCAATCCATTAGTATTTATGTGTAAGGCAATGAAGTGTCGAGAAGACACTCTTAGGTGTAAGTACATGCTTTACTGGCTACAGGATGACTGAATATAAACTCTTTGAACAACATAAGCCCGTTTTGGTTGATGACGCCTAAGAATCACAGCTTGTCTTTTTTCCTGTTGTATTCTTCCATTATTCTAAGAAAGGGTCCTCCAATCCTCTATCTTGAGGACTGCATAAGCAAACTGAAAAGAGAAAAAGGAAACTTAAAGAGTCTAATGCCTCCATATACAGACTTTGAATTAATGATCCTGCTTACAGCTCGTTGCCTCAGTCTGCCTTTCCTGGTACCTGCTGCATTCAAATTCTGACCCACTCTAGAGTTCTACAGTGAATACTGGCTTAGTCCTCATCCAGATGACCTCATGTAGATGGTCAAGTGTGTTCCAAAGAACCTTGCATGCATTTCCTGTTTATATTACTGTCATCTCTTCCTCATTTGTCTTTTTGGATATAGAACTATCTTTTTATTCCTTAACTAACATTTTAACTGGGTTTTGGGGAGGAGAGAAAAGGATCTTAAAATCACTTCATTTAATTAGAAACTTTAAATATCTAAGGCGTTAAGGGGTTTGTTTTCATTCTCCAAAAATGGTAATGAGGATCATAGCATCTTCTACCTCTACTCAGTCTTCCTTTTCTGCTCATCTTAAGCAAGTAACTATTTGTAAGAATTTGATGATTTACAAAACAGAAAATATCAACATCTGCCTTCCCTTAAGTACAACAGCTTCATTTAAATTATACTTTCTAATTAATTATATTAAAAATGATTATTCATTACCCACAAAGCTAACACAGCATATGGTAGGCTCTATATTATAAACTATATCTTTGAATAATATTTTAATATTAAGATTTTCACTATTATATTTTAAAGTAGTATAACACAGAGTTTACAGAAAATATAATTAACACCACTGGGAAAAAGAATATGGAACAAAGTATAAAACTTAGGATGTATTTTTTTTCTGTTTCAACAGGTCCTTTCCAACCTCTAGTCCTGAAATAGAGCCCTGAGGCAGACGGCAGCCAAGCAAAGCAACTTCTCTATCTCTGAGAATGATAGAAACAAACAGAAACTTTACACTATTGCTTTCTACTACAAAAAGGACATGAAATATTGAAAATGATCCAATTCCTCAATGCTTTAAAATCAATGCTGTGCACTTTTAAAGGTCAAAATATACAAATGTTTTGAGATGATGCATTAATTGGTTTCTAGTTTTAAAAAGCATCAATTCTATAAAACAGTAATAATCTTTCCTACATATGTACTATAAAATCTCATTTTGTCTTTAGATAAGGAGGTAATCATTTTAGCTCTGTTATGAAATTCTTACCTGATGACACAGTCTCTCCCAACACTACTTTGCAACGCTTACAAATTACTTTGGTATTTGCTTTTGGTTCCTGTAGAACAGAAAAAATGTCATTTAAATGTCATTCAGGTTTTCTTAAAAGGAATATATAATTTTAACATTGTCCCCAGAGTATACATTGAACTTTACATTTTATTCTGCCCTCTACTAAATACTGAAAATACATTTCACTTGTATGCATAATTCACATGCATAGATCATTTTTTTTTGTCTTAAGACAAAATAATGCACAGATTGACTTTTCTAAACCTAGCCACTTCTTGATAAACCAAATGTTGTCAAATAATTTGGACAAAAAGCAATTTACTTTTCTAAAAGACACTTCCCCATATCCCTATAATTTAGAACAGGGAGACAGTAGGTGACAAAGACAGAGAGGCTTAATGACTTACTCCAACTCACGTGTAAAGAAGACAGAAAAATCAGAATTTGAAATTCCATTATTTTGATTCCTAGTCCAGTGCAATTTATGTAAAAGTAACCTATAACTCATAGCCACCCATAATTCAGAAGTTAAAAATATCTAACTTGTTCATATAATTCTATTTTTTATATTTAAGGTAGATACGGATGCACTGTAACTGAAAAGACACTGTTCTGAGACAAATTTCTGAAACATTATTAGACTTCAAAACTTCAAAAATCCAATTTATTATGTAGAATTTGGATTAAAACAACTAGCATTCACCTAATCCTTAAACAAAGAATTCTTCTTTTCAAATTCATAGTCATACCTTTGTTAAAGTAGTATAACATTCCTCTCAACCTCACCTACTGCCATAAAAAGGTGGGCAGAGATGCCAGGGATTTAGCTCAGTGGTTTCACTGCCTGCTGTGCAAGCACAAGGACCCAAGTTCGATCCCCAGTACCAAAAAAAAAAAAAAGAGGTGGGCAGAGAAAAAGAAGTCCTACACTCTAGAAGTTACTCCCCCCAGGAAACTCTAGGATAGAATATGGGGTAAAGAGAAGAAGGCCAGGTACTTTCTGGTGTTGGATTAGCACATGTATGAAATAAGTCTTAACTGATCAGTATAAATGTGAGTGTAAGTATTTTCCCTTGGCATAATTATTTCCTTAAAAGTGGCATAAAAAGCACATTTAAATTAAGCACATTAAATTGCCATGAACAAGTTAGTGGTAACCAATAGGGCTGATATTTAAATCTGATACTTCAATACAAAAACATGTTTATAGGCACTAAGTGCTTTGGAAACTACAGGTCACATACCATTAATGGGAATCAATTTGTGGAATAAATTCCATTACTTACAGCTAGTATTTTAAAAAAACAAAATAGAATGGAAAATATGGCTGCCTCGAATATCAGGTAGATTTTTTAAAGAAACTTTTAGTACTTTTGGTATATTTGTATATTTGTATGTGTATGCAAGCATGCATGTGTGTGTATAATCAGATCTTGACGTAAAAAATACATATCCTCCTTTAGTAAAAGGTCAAAAAGCCAAAAGCAACTGCTCAACTTATATTTGGGTTTTTCTTTCTGACTCATTCTTTTACCCAGCCTCAATCCCATATTACTCACAAAATTTCATAAATGTCCCATGGCTCTTCCCCATAGGAAGAATTGAGAATCCCTTCATACACTTGAGTCAACCTTCAATAGCATAAAAATTTATCCCATTTTCCCCTAGGCTAGCTGGAGGATTTGTACAGACTTTTCAGTCTTTCTCTAAAAGTCTCTGCTGAGGAAACAAGCACATATGTGCTCACATCTGGCTCAAACATTTGTCCAGGCACACTCAAACCACAGATGGTATGATCTCTATTTCTCTGAGGAACATCACATCATTTTATCAGCACATCACAGATAGCACATAGTAGAGCCTGACCAAGGTGAGTGACTAGATGGGATCATTCCTATCAGAGATAAGACACAGAAGCCAAGAAAGAAACCAATCTGCTCAGGCCTGGAGGAAGGGAGCTCAGAAAGCCAGTAGATTATACTCAACTGTAGAGACTGACATTATGGCAGTTTCTTGTTTTCCTGAAGTAAAAGATATCTATCTGGCCCCAAATTGATATTAAAAATTCTTCTCTAAAGATAATAGTTTTTACAAGTTGAATTTGACCATACTCATTAAATCTTACCAAAACTACAAGTTTTACTAGAAGCTAACACAGGGTATTAGACTAGCAAAACTTTAGAAGATTTTTTTTTTTTTTTTTTGGTACTGGGGATTGAACTCAGGACCTTGTGCTTGAGAGGCAGGTGGTGGCTCCACTGAGTTAAATCCCCGGCCTAGAAGAATTTTTCTATTCAAAGCCAAAATTTTTTTGTTGGGTGCTCCATAATGCATTTTATTTATAATTGTCTCCATAAAACATTTCATTTCTATTTTCATGCAAAGAGGAAAAATGCTTGTTTTCTTTTTTGTTGTTTTTAAAAATAAGATTCTAGAGATTAAAATGGCAACAAAATACAGCTTCTCTGGGACCTGGAATCAAGACACCTGGAAAACAACTTGGTAAAGAAAAACAAAGAGTAGATCTCTAGGAATTTGGAGGTAGCTGACAAGAAAAGTAGAAACTACAGAGAAGCTGGAGAAATGGAGCACAAAGCAGAGAAAAAAACAAAGCAGTCCAGAAAGCTAACCCTGCCTCCCAGGGAGTGAAACTGTCTTCACTAATAGAAGGTAAGCCTGGGAAAGATCAGCAATCCCAGGGAAAAACAACAGACCAGGCTAACAGTGACAGCCCCAAGAAAAGCCCATGGTTACGGTAAACTGCAAAAAATAGTATGGGGTCTTACTCCCAAAGTGACTCCTTAATGGCAGGCTAGATTTGGAGAAGATACCTAGTTCAGTGTCCATCATATATAAGAGTGTTTAACACATTCATGATGGGGCCATAATTCATATGTCTTGCTGCAGGGCAGCTCTGAACTATCAGTGGTACATGCATGACTGCCCCATTGAGCAGTATGGGACAGTTATGCATGTACTACTGGTAGTTCAAGGAAGTAGAAAGGTGTTAATCAAGAGATATCTTGGAAAACGGTCAATTGTTTAAGAATGAGCCACAGGACAACTATACTTCTGGGTTTCTGGAAGTGACTGGGTGGGACAGGGCCAGAAGAGACAGTTGTAGAAAGGGGACAGCTAGACAGAGACCACCCGAGACACTTAAACTCAGGCCAGGAAGGACATGAGAGTCCCGCTCTTGAAGCTCAGAAACAAGCCCTCTTATGTGCACATTTCAGAGGGGGTCGAGTCTGAAAGTGCTGACATTAAATCCAGCAGACTGCTTGACACACTCCCCACCCCATACTGCTGCCTATATCCAACACACAGCTCAGTGGTCAGTTTTCCCCATCTGCCAAAGAGACCAGGGCTACACTTCAGCTTGACAGTTGCCACAGCCTAGAGTGTATGGGCAGAGGGGTCTCTTGAGCAGAATGGAGGACATGTAACAAACCCAGAGCCCATAAATCTGTGAGAAAGCTTCGATTTGGGGTACACAGAGGGACAAGAAAAATGGGAGAGACTAGAGTGAATACAGTCTTATGTCAGAAACCACTGACTGGCCACACCCAACAGTAAAGCAGGGCAAGACTCAGCACTCATATATAAAAATTTGAGTGTGGAAATAAAATAGGTCTGACTAGTGACTCAATATCCTTCTACCATAGCTGGTGGATTGGAATACCGCAAACACTGAAAGAAACAAACCATTCATTTAAAAACACAGAGGAATTGTTTTGGACTTATTTCTCCTTTTATTGTTTTGAAGTTTGGAGAGTTTTTTCCTTTTTAATTATTTTTCTCTGTTTTATCTTCTTTTTCTTGTTTGTTCTTTTCTGTTCCTCTTATCCAATTCCATTTTCTATTATTCCTTAATAGGATTCTTTATCTCACTTTTCCCTTTTTCTTATCTTCCTTTTAAAAAATTTTTTGAAATTTTACTTCTTTCATTTTTTTCCCCTTCCCCTGCCCTCCATAATTACTAGTATTACTACTATTAAGCTTTATAAATATTTACTTAGTTGACACTATGATCTTATCATTGAATTCTTGTCTATTGTTAATGGTGGTATAGTTGGTGCATTTAGTAGATATTTACTGTACGTCAATATTTGGTTTATCTTTGTGTCTACATTATAATTATAAATCTCTTTTCTATTGTTAAGACTAGTACAGGGGTAACTTTTATTGGTTTTTATGGTATATCAATACTCAGTTTGTCTTTGACTGCATTATTGTTGCTGATTTTGTTGCTATTGCCAAGGTGGCAAAGTTGTTATTACCTGGTTTTTAGTTTATGCCAATATCTGCTTCTCTTTGTGTCATCAATAATACTGGGGTTCATTTCCAGAGAACTAGGTGCAGGGCCAATTATACTAAGAAAGAGATCTCCATGCTACCAATAAAATCTTTCCAATATAGTAGACTTGCAACCTTCACTGTGCACGTGCACACACACATGAAACAGGAGAAAACAAGGGAACAAAACTTCCAAAAAATTCCCAATGCTCCCAAAACTGATCAATAGGGCATCAACCAGGAGAAAATAAAAAGCCAAACAGCTGAATTAATATGAAATGGAAAAATAAAAGGAGATCAAAAAGTCAATAAGGTGCTCAGTGAATCCAAAGATGACATAATTAAACAGATAATGGACATAATTAACAAAATGATCAGTGAGCTGTCAGGGGACATTATAAAAAGCTACCAGAGCCCAACAAAATGATACAAATATAAATGACAATTTTAGCAAAGAATCAGAGCCTATAAAGTGGTACCAAACAGAAACAGAGGAAATAAAAAATTTTACTGAAATGGGCAGCAGAAGTGATCAATATGAGGACAGTGTTCGAATTAGAAGATAGGGCTAGGGCCGGGGATTTAGCTCAGCAGCACTGGACCTGCCTGGCAAGCGCAAGGTCCTGATTTTGATCCCTGGTACCAAAAAAAAAAAAAAAGAAGATAGTGCTGAGGCAGGTGACCATACGCAAGAAAACAAGGAAAAGGGATCCAACAGCTGCTAGATGACACAAAGAACACTAATCTAAGATAAATTAGAATTAGTGAAAAAGTCAACAAAAAATGGCATAAAAATCCTATTTACAGAAATAATAGCAGAAAACTTTCCAAGAAATAGGGAAGAATTTAACATGCAAATAAGGGAGGCATATAGAATCCCAAATAGCCATGATTTAGAAAAGTTTTCCATGACACATCATATATAAAATCTCAGAAGTCTAACATAAGGACAGAATCTTAAAAGCTACTAGAGAAAAGAAATAAATCACTTATAAAAGTAAACCCATCAGAATTACAGCAAACTTCTCAACACCTTAAAGGGCAGAAGACCTTGAAATGTTTCAAGATCAAAAATAAAATAAAATAAAACTTCCAACCCAAAGTAATATATCCTGCAAAACCACTTTCAAAATTGATGTAGAAATGAGGTCTTCCAATGACAAAGAGTACCTAAAGAAATTCACCATTCCAAAACATTCTCAAGGATATCTGAGAAAGAGATAATAAAGGCAACAATGGCAGAAAGTCTAATGGAATGAATACACAAGGGAAGGTGAGCAGGTATGCAGAATTGGGGGATATGAATCACCAACAGGAAAATAACGCAATGACAGAAATTAAGTCATAACACTCAGTGTGAATGGTTTAAACTTCCCAATCAAAAGACATCAATCAGGATATTAGATCAAAAAATAAAACCAATAAATAGGACACACATGTGTAAATACCAAGTAGTTTCTCAGGTGTGAGAAATTGAAAATGTAAATAAGGACCAATAGGTATAATAGATAATGTGAAATAGGAAGAAAAGGTGAAAAAGGGAAGGGGAAGTGGGAGGGGTGGGGGAAAAGAAAGAAGGGAATGGAATTAATATGAGAAAAAGAAAAAATGGAAACAAAGTCTTTGTATATAGGGAGGGGATGGAGGGGTTGAAGGCAGGGCAGGGGAATGGGGAAAAAATAAGAACCAAGATAGATTATGGACAGACACTACTGAAATCCAGAAAATCATTAGTAACTTTTCAAAAATATATATTCCGGGGCTGGGAATTTAGCTCAGTGGTTCTGTCGCCTGCCATGCAAGGGTCCAGAGTTCAATCCCTGGTACCAAAAAAAGAAAGTATTTCAATAAATTAGATAATCCATGTGAAATGGATACATAAGAATTACCAGAAAAGAACACCAAGAGACAGAAAATCCCCTAAAAAATCCAATAGCATGTAATACAATTGAGGCAGTCATAAAAAACCTACCCACTAAGAAAACCCCAGGTTCTGATGGATTTACCGCTGAATTCTACAAAAACTTTAGGGAAGATCTAATACCAATACTCCTCAAACTCTTTAATGAAATTTAAAGGGAAGAAGTACTTCCAAACTTATTCCTAGAAGCTAGCATACCCTGATTCCAAAACCAAACAAGAATATAACTAAGAGAACTACAGCCAATCTTTTTAATAAACATACAAGTAAAAATCCTTAACAACATACTGAAAAACAGATTGTTAACAAGTATTCAAAAAGAACTAGAGAAAATGATCCTCACAGTTATACGGAACCATAAGAGCCCAAGACTGCAAAAGCAATCCTGGACAACAAGAGCAAAGAAGAAGGTATCACAATCCAAGATTTCAAGTTCTATCACAAAGCTAGAGTGATAAAAACAGCTTGGTACTGGCACAAAAACAGGTGAATCACTAGAACAGAGGATGCTGAAACAACCCCAGATACATATAGCTGTATGATCTTTGACAAAAGGCCAAAAACATAGGCTGGAGAAAAGACAGACACTTGAACAAATGTTGCTGGGAAAATTGGCTATCTACAGGCAAAATATTGAAGTTAGACCCATATCTCTCACAATATAATAAACTAATATCAAAAGCAATCAAAGATCAAAATGTTAAAACAAATAATCTGCTGGAAGATAAAATACATACAAAGACATAGGCAAGGACTTTTTTTTTAACAGAGCCTCGATGGCACAAGAAACAATATCTTGCAATTGGCCCATATGTCTATCAAAAGAAAATGTGGTATCTACACATAATGAAGTACTATTCAGCCACAAAGAAAGATAAACTTGAGTCACCTGTAGGAAAATGAATGCACTTTGAGACCAAAAGGTTAACTGAAGTAAATCAGAGACATGATTTCTCTTATGTGAGAAACCCAAAATATGTACCAACTACATACAAGGAATGTAAACATTATATACCGCAAACACATACAAAAAAGGGAGGGAATCAAGAGATGGGTGGATAGGGAGGGAAGGAAGGGAAAGGGGATGAAAAAAGAAATTAAGCTGTATTATGGACATGTACTAACTCCCCACAAGGAACGTAAACATTCACCACACACGTGCTAATCAATTTTTTAAAAAAGCAACAAAAAAAAGAATCAACAAGTGGGATTATTTAAAATTAAAAAGCTTCTGCACAGCAAAAGAAACAATCAGCAGAATGAAGAAACAAATACAGAATGAGAATAAATTTTTTGCCACCTCTTCCTTGGATAGACTACTAATATCTAGAATATATAAAAATCTCAAAAAAATTAGCTCCCTCCAAATGAAGGATCTAATAAAAAAAATAGGCCACTAAAATGAATAGACACTTCTCGGAAGTACAAACAGCCAATAAATACATGAAAAAAGTTCAGCATCTCTGGAAATTTGAAAAATGCAAACTAAAACAACACTGAGATTCCATATTACTCCAGAGAATTCCTATCATCAAGAAATCAAATTATAACAAATGCTGGTGAGGCTGTGGGGGGAAAAGCAAATGACATTTCTATTTTTGGTGAGAATATAAACTAGTATAACTACTATAGAAATCATTATGGAGATTCCTCAAAAAACTAAGAATGAAATTCCATTTGACCCAGCAATTCAACTTCTATGTATCCTCCCAAAAGAGCTAAAGATATATTATGATGACACGTGCATACCCATGTTTATAGCAGCACAACTCATAACAGCTTAATCTTGGGAAGTGGCCTATATGTCCATCAACAGATGAATGGATAAAGAAAATATCATACATAATGGAGTACACTACTATGCTGTAAAGAAGGATAAATTGAGTCATTTGTAGAAAAAGGGACGTACATTGAGACCATATGTTCAGTGAAATTAGATATACAAGCTTAAATATTGCATGGTTTCTCTTACATGAGAAGCCCAAAGTATAAATAAAGACCAAAATAAGATAGATAATAGGAAACAGGGAGATCTTTCTCAAAGGGGAAGGGGGCAAAGAGATGAGGGAGGGGGAAGAGACGGGGATACAGAAAGAATTAAGATGTGTTATATACATGTTTTAACTTACCATAATAAATGTAATCATTATGTACAGAAAGTATGTGCTAATAAAAATAAAAATTAAGAAAATAATAATATTCTACCCTTACTAGGCATGAATAATCAGAATTTTAAAATCTGACCAATAGTGCTGGGGATTTAGCTTAGTGGTTCTGCCGCCTGCCTCGAAAGCAGAAGGTCCTGAGTTCAATCCCCAGTACCAAAAAAAAAAAAGAGAAATAAAATAAAATAAAAAAAAAAAATCTGACCAATAAGAACCAAATGCCTAGGGCTGGAGATTTAGCTCAGTGGTTTCGCTGCCCACTGCACAAGCGCAAGGACCTGAGTTCGATCCCTGGTACCAAAAAAAACCACCCAAGAACCAAATGCCTTGGGCTGGGGATTTAGCTCAGTGGTTCTGGAGCCTGCCTTGCAAGCGCAAGGTTCCAAGTTCAATCCCTGGTACAAAAAAAAAAAAAAAGAACCAAATGCCTACAAACAACCATCATGTGATGATTCAAATAAACCTACAGAAGAGCCAGGTGCGGTGGCACACACCTGTGATCACAGCACCAGGGAGGCTGAAGCAGGAGGATTGCTATGAGTTTGAGACAAGTCTGGACTATACAGTGAGTTCAAAGTAAGCCTGAACTACATAACAAGACCCTGTCTGAAAAAACAGAAACAAAACAACAACAAAAAACCTACAGTAAAAATTACTTTTAAAACAATTAGTAAAATTTTTATATGGCCTGGTAGCGTATCAGTATTAGGATGATAATCACAATGAGGTTATGTTTTTGGAAGTCCCTATTTTCAGATATACATATTAAAACATACAGAGATGAAATGGCATGATGACTGAGATTTGCTTTCAAGTACTTTAGTAAAAGGAAAATAGAACAGGTGAAGTATAGTTGATAAATCAAAATGATTGGCATACACTATTAAAGTTCATAATACTATCCTTTTTATACTTGAGAATATTCAGAAAGCTTAACATGTTTTTCTAAAAGATATACATATGGATTTAAAAACCAAAATTACCTAAATAAATAAATTACGAAGTACCCCAAGGTTAAAAAAAATAAAACTGTTAGTCAAACTTGGAAGCAATAATCAAAGTTCAACTTTGCTCTTTAAAAAATAGAATGAAGTTTTTAAGTGTGGCTAGACTTAAGTGTTAAATGATATTATCAATCTTATAAAATGTTGAGGTACCATCTTTATCATCCTATTATAAGGTGCAAAAACTTTTAGTATGTTGGTAGGCATGAAAAATTGTACATAGGATGACAAATGAGTTCAGACAAAAGCAAGATCTTCAGCAGAAATGTTTTGAAAATAAAAAATACATACTGTTGCACACAGGTGCAAATAAAATTGGGAAACTCCAAGTAGATACTAAAGGTAAAGAATAGTGTAACTATGTTTGTGCTATTTTTAAAATAAGATATTTCTAATTAAAATATTCTAGCACATTATATTTGTTTGAAAATGCTTTGTAATGCACTTTTCTTTAGCTATGTTTCAAGGAAATCATAAAGCAAGTTATGAAATGAAGCAGCCTAACAGTGTGGGAACTCTAAAGAGCCAAGCTCAAAGATACATATTGTTGGGGACTAATTAAATCAATGTATCTGAGAGGTGGCAGCGCTACTCGGAGAGGTGGATTAGCTTCCTGTCCTCATTTTTATTTTCTTTTGTGTTGTTTCAATTTCTAAAGACCCTTGATATTGTCTCTCCAAAAAAAATGTTTCCCAAGAGATACCATTAGGATGCTGTGTCATCATGTGACATTTCAAAGCCCTGCTAGATGGTAGAATGGGTGAAATGAGAAATAGGTTTTCAGTAGCACAGAGCAGCCTTGTTCCCATAGGAGCCTCATGAACACTGTTTAAGCAGTCTCTTCAACTGTATGTTACTATTTTGGCTAAAGAGACACTCTTTCAACTGCTACAATATCCAATTAAAGAGAAACTTCCATCTAGACCAACTTGGAAACAGTCCTGTTAATAGCAGCTTGTCATGACAATAACTTCTCACAATCTCCTTGATACCACAACTGTAATATCTAACCATGAAGAACCCTACTTTAATATATAACTGTAAACAATAAAGAGGAATTGTTATAAATGTCATCATATAGGAGATAAAGACGTAAATGTGAATATATTTCAGCATACAATAAATGCAGTTTATCTAAAAAGGGAAACATGGCTTCTTAGTATTTCTCTACTCCTTTTCCACATACACGTTCCAAATATTATTGAAATGCATAGCATAATCATAAAATGAAAAACTTATAAAACAGCAAAGATTAAAATATAAATTTAATATAATATTATAAATTTTATTCCCATTTTACCATTTACTTTTTAAAATACAGAATGCTAAAATACTGAAATATAAAGTGAACCATATATTTAGATAAAGGGGTTTCTTTTTATGGTGAGAGATGAGGCACTTAAATATTTATGACAACAAAATGAATATGGATATTTGACAAATTTTCTTACTCTCCCTCAAAATAGTTCTATAAATTAATTTACATTAGACTTCACCAAGTACTACATATCTTTTGCAGTAGTTCAGTTCTTACTACAAAAATTAAATGAGTTCTAAATGAAATTGAAAGTATGATGGTTTTGTTCCTTACAATAATCAGATGTTAAAATAAAGATTCCCTGGCAATGGTTTTCCTTACTTTTTAAATCACATCTGTATTGACCAGCTATCAGTAGGATGACTCCTACAAGAACCAAACCAATGCCACTGATTTTTTAAAAAAATAAACTACTTGTTTTCTGCAGTAAGAGGAAATTGCCTTCTCCCTAAACAAACATATATAGCAAGAGCCATCTGACCTCATATTGCCAAGTACCAATTTAGACCTTGCAGCACAAGCTTTATTTCCATTCCTGGGCTCTCCTATTTTCCTCTTTTTTTTTGCTGGCCTCTGTTTTTATAACATCAGCACTAGTCTAGACTATGGGCAGACACAGTAAAATACTTGTGCCTAATTGGACACTAGATATCGTGGAGTAGTAGAATGTTTTTAAAAATTTAAATCAACTATTAAACTTAAAATGTACACAGATTATGAAATATTGTCCACCCCACCCCCCCAAAAAAGCTGGGCATTTGGTTTGTAAAATGATGCACTCCCAAATCCATGCATGAAGAGGTTTCCTTTTTAGTCCTCCAGCCCCTGGTGGCTCTTTTAATTTAAAGTTCTTTCTGTATCAATAGAACAGAGCTAGAGAATACAGTTTAAAATAAGGGATTTTGGCCTTGAGAACAGTCTCTTCAATAACTCTGAATTAAGGAAAAAACAAGGAAATCAGTATCTAAGCCAGCCTCTAAATCAGTATTTATTTTGAAAAAGTATTTTGACAATTTAAAATGATTCCAGAAAAAGCACATCTCTAATGGGACTGATACAGGTCTTACCTGCTGCAAGTTGCTTCTCAAATTCACCAAAAAGAAGGAGTCTCCAATAAAGCAGTCATTCTCTCGCGGATGAAGGAGCTTATTAGCAAAGGGGTCAGGATGACAGCACCACTCTTCAACTAGAGCGCCCCAGTTCTCACTGGGCAGTGGGAGCACTCTGAGGAGCTTCCTAGCAGAAAAAGGAAAAACTATTTTTCACGGTACAAAGTAGAACTAACATTTTCTTAATTAAATCAGCATGAAAGACAACAGGCGCTTATTAGCCACATGCTTGCAATGTTAATTTTCCCCAATTATAAAAGTAATATATACTTATGACAGACAATTTGGAAAATGTAAAGAGGTATAAAAATAATCCTTGTCTCACCAGCCAAGGATAAGTATATACTGGTTTATGAACTTAATTTGTTTTATAATTTTAGGGATATTAGTATGTTCTTATGAATTTGCAAAAATGTGTATTTTATATACTTTATTATCCCCTTATATTTTTTCAGTGTTATTGCTTTTTAATTTGGCTTATGTGTGTTAAGTTTTAAATCATCTAAAACGTTCTTCTTTAATTCTTCCATTATTCTATTCTAATAAACTTTTTAAGTAATTTTATTTATTTATGTATATATTTTTGGTACTGGAGATCGAACTCGAGACCCTTGCACTTGCGAGGCAGGCGGCAGAACCACTAAGCTAAATCCCTGGCCCAATTTAGGTAATTTTAGATATACAGAAAAGTTATAAAGACAGTATAGGCAGTTGCCATATACACTTCATCTAGCTTTCTCTAAAGTTAATACAGTATCGTACACAGCCATAGTAGATTTGTCAAAACTAGACTATTTGGATTTCACCAGTTTTTCTACAATATCCCTTTTTTTTCAGTTCAATGTATGGTAACATATTACATTTAGTCATCATGTGTCTCCGGTCTCCCCTGGTCTGTGACAATTGCTCCGTCTTTATTTTTCAGGACCTTGAGATATTTGAAGAGTAACAGCCAGGCAACCCACAAAATATCCTTAAATTTAAGCTTATCTAGTATTGTCTTAAGATTAAACTGCAGTTACAGTTTTGGAAAAAGCAATTCTACATATGTGAGGTACTCTTCTCATCACATCAAATCACAGTGCATATTATATCAAAATGACATCACTGGTGATGTTAATCTTGATCACCTGGTTAAAGTGGTATTTCCTATTTCTCCCACCAGTAAATACTAGCAAATTAAGATATACACTACTTATAAGTTTTAAGTTAAGATACTTAAGATATGGTTACATCTTTTTTAAAAATTAAATTCATTTTTGTATCTTTTAAAAAATATTTACCCATGTTAACCATTTCTCTTTGATTCCTTGATCAACTGTGAGTATCACAAAACACCAATTACAGCTTGGAAGAAGGTAGACATGTAATTTATAACTCCAAAGGATAGAGCTAGGAATGAGAAAGGCCAATTTTAGGGAGAACTATAGAAATATATAAAACTTTCCCTTTCAAATTAGGAAATGCTATATCACTGGCATCATTCACGCTGCCCAGCCTGTGAGGATATTGAGAAGTAATAGTTTCAATGTACATTTCCTCAAGTCTATTATTAATCAGGCATTCTGTTGGCACAAGATAAGAACACATACAGTCCCTTCTTTCAAACTATTCACATTTAATAGGAAATACAGAGTTATACACAGTAACAAAATCACATGTAAGAAGTGGGTTTCTAAACTCTTGGGGACAAGAGGTTATACAGGCTCTTTTGAAAATTTGATGAGAGTATTACCCTCTTTCCTCAAACATACATTCCCACATGCACAAAAAAATTTAGGGGATTCAGAACAATACATACAAAGTGCTAGGGAAGTTGATTATGTGTGAACTTCAAAGAAGTAACATCTGAACTGGCCTTTGAAGGATAGTTTCCCAGGCAATGAAAGGAACAATGTGAAGATAGGCATTGGATTTGTTTACCTAACTACTATACACCTACTGTGTAACACAGTTCCTTAAATATTTGTTGAAGAAATGAACTAGCATATTTGGCTAACTATAATATGAGAGGTCCCTGGCTGGGCTTATTGCATACTGGGATCAAAGAGTTAACAAATCTTTTCCCTTGCTGCTTAAGACTCTGACCTTTAGTTTAACTACCTAGTTCTGTTACCCTGGAAACCAGGTAAGCTCATAGGCATCAAATATATTGCTAGGCAACACTGCTTACAGTAAAAATGATCCCTGATTGGTAAACTACATCTGGACTGGAAGAAACTATGGATGGGCTGTAAACATCTGATAAGAATCCCATGCTTTGTGCTTCCCTGAATGTAGTCCCTTGTGAGGAACCCAAGAAACTATTGCCAAAGAATTATTAGCAGAGACACTGCTTAGAGCCTCAGGCTTCTTCTAAGCCAGGGAAGCCATTACAATTTCCTGACACAGATCTTGTGCTTTGAAATGGGAATCATGTCACTTAAGGAGACAAAAGTCCCCAGGTGACTATATAAACAATCACTTGCAGGAAATGCTGCAGAGTCCCCGCTAAGAGGAATTCTTCATGCTGCCCAGCTGGCAAGCTGAGGCCTATGGTAGTCTTTCAAGTCTGCATGTGTAGATGAACTGAAGAAGACCCTTTGGGGACACCTATCCACCTTTAATGCCCAAGACTTTGTGAGAGAAGAATTACCATTCCCCGGTTGGCAGAGGAGAAAAGTGAGGCTCAGAAATGTTAAATAATCTGCTCAAGTTCACAGAATCAGAGGTGTGACATGATGTCAGGATCTTAACCCAGATCTTTCTGACTCCAAAACTAAATTATTTTCTTGGGAATATATTCCCTCCCCTAGTAACTCAATAGAGGAGACTGGGCAGATGGGATGGTGGCAAACTGTATGAGGTATTACATGCCATGCCATGAGATAAGACTTGGTCCTATACAGGAGTGGGCAGCATTGTAGCATCTGAGGAAGTGACAGGTCAGATTAGATTTTGGGGGGCTTTGTTTTATTTGAGACAGGGTCATACTACATAGTTTTCAGAATTTTTACCAAGAAGTAGAGTAAGAATTGGGTCTAAATAAAGTTGAGGATTGTCTCCATCACTAAGGTTCTCCGTCTCCTGACATTCTGCATGTAGGCCTAATAAACATACCCCTTAAAACAGTGCAAAAGACAGCAATGTCAATCCCATAAATGATTAAAGAAATGAAAGTGCATTTACAGAGACTTGATGAACATTAATACAAAATAGGATATTTCAAAGTGAACTTGACCCCATATCACAGTGAATAAAAGCTGTAATACATTCTTTAACCAGCTATGTAAGACATTAGGAGCAAGAAAGTGCCTAATTTGCAAGTCACTGGAAAGATAAAAGGGTTTTTATAGCAGAAAGAAATTTTTCTGATGTTCTGAAAAAACATAAAACCTTTCAGAACAAAAGATGTATTTTAATCACACTTCTACTGCAAGTATATCTATCTAAAACCCTGAAAAGTGTACTTTGATATGATCTACTTCCCAGGAGAACTTTCAAAACAAAATAGATACCATTTTTTCCAAGGTAATTGAGGTGAAAATCTGCTGAAGCTCAGAAAGAGTAAAATGACTTCTTAAATGTTCTCTGAGCTTAAGGTTTTATGATGAACATTACATGTTTAAACTAAATTAAAATTTGTTAGCTATATTTAATGCACCAAGAGTATACCTTTTGGGAAATAATAACTTGTAACACGTAACTTTAATAAACACTATTTATTGCTGTTGTTTTATGTGATATTCAAACATACATGCATACACATGTTCATAACAGCACAATTTATAATAGCTAGCTCTTGAAAAGTGTATACATCCATCAACAGATGAACGGATAAACAAAATGTGGTATTTATGCACAATGTAGTACTACTCTACCATAAAGAAAGATAAACTTGAGGCATGACGTTAAGTAAAATAAGTCAGACACACAAGCTTAAATATCCCATGGTTTCTCTTATATAAGAAATTATACACACACGGTGGGGGGGGGAGAACAAAATAGAAGATAGATAAAAAAGTAGGGAGAAATTCAAATAATTTTCCAAATTATCTATTAGTTATTTAAAAAATATTTTTTAAATATATGCTAATTTGTTTCATGTATACTACTAGTTTCTTTTTGTTCACTGAAAAGAAAGTTTTGTTCTTTTTGTTTCTACTTTGTAGGACACTTTTTTTGGTCTATGACTTGTACTCTGAGTAACATTTTGACCATTCTTTTAAGATCATGATACACGGTATAGTAACTGTTATTCTTTATTTTGTTATAAAATTTTGTTTTATACTTTTCATATGGGAGTGCTTTTTATGTTTTCTTTATTAATATCTATGTGTATCATATAAAAATAAAAAATAAAAAATGATCGGAACTTTAAAACCAGTCATTAATCAATGATAACATCAATGACAGGTAATAACATACAGCTTTTACAGACTGAATTACAACCGAGTATTAATGACCTTAAGAATAACAAGTATCAAAAGCTCAAAATATGGCTGCTTAAATTTAGACAAATTTAGGTGACATTCTCCAACCAGTAGGCCACAAATCCCATAAACTAACTTTGCATTTTAATACTGTTATGTACATAGTATGATTAGGCCCATAAAAGTATTGTAATTTTATTCTAAAAGTTTGTGCACTATTGCCAGCAGTCAAGTTTTGTACTCTTTTGCAGGGAGGGGTGTGGTTATTGGGGATAGAACCCAGGGACATGCTAAGCATGTGCTTTAGCACTGGGCTATACTCCAAGTTCTGTACTCTTTTCTAACCTCTTTGTTCTCTTTCATTAAAAAAGCGACTGTATTCACAAGAGTAGTTATTAGATTACAATTACAGTTGGTCTGCCAAATGGATCAATCAAGTGGTTTGATATTCTGGTATCTCACATTTCCATGAGGGGCATCCTGCTGGCCTCCTAGGGTTTCAGTGTTTTCATGAGCTCCTGCTGGTACAGGATGGACTGATCCAGAGACAGGATGAACTGATCTAAAGACCACAGGAGAACACTCCCACCCCAACATTCTCAAAGTCAAAAGGCTTGGGTTTGAAAATCTGATTGGCCAACTCTCACATGAGTGTATTTCAAGAAAACATAACAAATTGCAAACACACTGATCACTTGGCTATTTCTAAGACTGCTCACAAAGAAGTAATTTTTATTATTACTGCCTGATACTATGACCTGTGTAGTCTCAAAAAGATCAAAATCAAAAATTGAACACATTCGTACAGATTTTATAGAAAAACTTTGTTGATCTACTAAAACTTAAATTGGAAAACTTTAATAAAGAAACAAGGCATTACTTACTTTCAGAAAACCAAAACAAAATGACTAAGAATATGTGACCCTAAGTAAAGAAAAAGGGCTATTAAAATTAGCAGACTTCATGTGATGGTGCTAAGTACTAAATGGCATTAATGAGTCATGCTGGGTTTCTGTATCTTATTTCTATAGTTTGCTTGACAAGAACCTTTCCCACTGGAAAAAAAAAAAGTAACGAGTTTTAGCCTTGCACTATCCAAATAGGAACCATCACAGAAATTCAAACTACAACTTCATTGAGGCTCACTGATCAGAAAAATTTCATGCTGCTAAGACTGACAGGTTTATCTAATCTAACTTTTTCATTTTACAGATAAGGAAACTGAGGCCCATAAAATTAAAGTAATTTACTTCCAGATAAGAAAGCTAGCCAGTAAGTAGATTTTAACTCTGCTCCATGACTCCCAGTGTGGATCAGTCAACACAGACCAAGGATATAAGCCTCTTCCTTGGAAAGATGCTTACAATTAGTTGATTTTGATGACAACACACACACAACCTCTTCTGGAACACTTTTGGCTTTGTTTTCTACTTAAAGAGCACCAAAGTTCTCCTTCCCACTCCCATATATAGTAATAAGGAATGAAGGGAGAAGAAAATCATAGATCAGCATGAGATCTATGTGCTGACACTGGAGGAAGCATATCTTTCCACTATTTGAAGAGTCATGGGGTGCACTACCCGAGAGTGAGATGTGAACAAGGTCTTCAGTCAAGGATTTGTCCATTTGTTCAAGAGGCATACCTTGTCCAGATACAGAGGTATGCTAAGAAAAGGCTCTCAGGTAAGCCTTGCTTAAACAAGGCAAGGGCCAAGTACACTGTTTATGATCTCAGAGAGAGGTGATTCATTTCTCTGATATATATAGACTATGTGAATCAGAAGTTTTGAATACTAAACTAGATTATTTGCTACTTTTCTAAAAAGAACACTTTGAAAAGGGGGGTAGGTCCATAAAAATACTTACAAAGAGTTTGTTGGGCATTTACTCTTATATATTATATTCCTTAACTCTTGACAAGTTTGGAAAACAGTCCTATGAGAAGAAGCTGAGGTGATGCAAACCTGATCCTCAGCTACTAAGTGGTAAAGCTGAAGTTCAAACACAGGTCCCTTCCTCGAACTCTTGCTTCCATACTCCAGGGCCTCCTGATGCTCAGGGTTATGGAGAATAAATGAAGCTGTTCTCCAATGTCAGCCTCCATGCCCTTCTATAGCTTGCCTCCATGCCCTTCTATAGCTTACCTCCATGGTGGTAGAGAGGATTGACAAAAACAGAAGATATAGCTCCTGAATAGGAAACCCGGCATCTTTCATATCCTCATCCTTTTCCAGTGAAGCACAAATACCAATTGATAAAGAAAACTGATATCCCTTACTAGAATGGGTAGCAGAACTACTATTACACTGAATTTAACTTGTTCAAACTGTTAACTTCCAAGTCACCTCATTGTTGTACAGAAGTGAATGTTTCAGAAACTTCGTCTGAGAATTAAACCAAAGCCTGAAATAAGCTGAGAGGAGGATAAAGTTCTTGGTTAAATGGCAATAAAACTGGGATCTTTTGGATCTTTCCAGATAAAGCGGGCCTGTCCCCAAGTAACTTTGACCAAGGATGCTCCTCTCTCCTCTGTAGATTTAAAGTCACATCATTCCTTACTCAATATAATCATTCTGATGATGCTCCCTTTGTAACCTCTCAAGAGTTACACGAGGGTAATTTGGGACATCTCCTCTACGTGGAATACTGTCAAGAACCAGAGAGCAAACAAGACAGGTTGGTGGAAGCCCAAAATAAATACACTAGAGTTTATTCCACTCAACCCAGCAAAAATATATTGGGAGTACATTATTCATCAGGCACTGTGCATGATGCTGAGGATGATGACAATAAAAATAATTATCACAATAGCTAACATATATTCAGAATTTGCCATGTACCAGGCACTAGTATTATTAACACTTAAAACCATTTGATCCCCCCCGACAACCCTAGGAGGTAAGTCATATTGTCATTCACAGTATCTCAATAAGGAAATCAAAGCACAGAGCGATTAAGTAATTTACCCACAATCATACAGCTAGTAAACTGTGGATAAAAACTCAGTATGCCTTCTGAGTTTGTTTGCTAGCCACTATCATAGTTGCAATGAAGTAGGAATAAAGGATACAGAGGTTAATATGACTATCCCCGCCTATAGGGCTTACAGTTTAATTATGAAGACAGGCAAATAAACCTCAGTAGAGCACCTAACACAACCCAGCTTTCAAGGAAGGTTCCCAGTAGCATGCCTTATCTTTGCACAGGTCGGAGGAGCTGAGCAGGGGAGACATGGAGGGGGTGGGGGTGGACAGCGCATTTAGAATGAGCAGCTTTCACAAGGTCCCAGGGTGAAGAAGACCACTGAAAAGATCGTGAGACTGCACGCTGATCACCTGAGCTGCACAGAGAATACAAGCAATAACAGTGTGTGTTGTGGCGGTGTGTGTGCATGGGGTATGCGGGAGAGGGCGAGAAAGTGGAGGTGGAGAGATAAACTCACAAAAGAATGAACAAGGCATACTAAGTATTTAAAGGCTGCATCCTGATTAAGTGAAATAAATCAGACACACCAGCTTAAATATTGGATGGTTTCTCTCATATGACAAATCCAAATATAAATAAATTAAAAGAACAAAATAAGATAGATAACAGGAAACAGGGAAATAAACCTTTTGTAAAAAGGAAGGAGACCAAGAGATGAAGGGAGGGGGGATAAAGGGCAGGGAAAGGGGATTTAAAAAAAGAATTAAGATGTTATGCACATATAACAACTACCCATGATGAATGTTATCATTATGAACAGCAAACATGTACTAATACAAATTTTTTAAAGAATAGAAAAGGAATGCATTCTGAAATGGGGGATCATGGGAAGGTTTGAACAGAGGGGCATTTTAGAATAACTGCTCAGTAGTGTAGCAATGGATCAAAGGAAGGCAAAATTAGAAGGCTAAGCAGATGCAGAACTGGCAACAACTGTAATTAGGTGAGAAAACAGTGACCTTGACTGAGGCAGTGACACTGGTGGGTGAAGAGAAGTAAACCTGTGATCCAAAGGAAGTTGCCAAAATACCTGGTGACTATTTCTGGGGAGACAGGGAGGAACCCAAGGCAACAGCACCAGGTTTCTACCTTGAGGACACAGGTAAAGGGATAGTATTATTGAGACAAAGACACTGGAAAAGCAGTTTCATATATGAAGAATCTTCATTTATAGATGCTTCTCTCAGGAAACCCATTCATGCAGAATTCTAAATTGTTTCTTTAAATATTGTTAACAGTAATAAGATTTTATTTGTCTTTCCAGCCTATGAGTGATTAGAAGCTGAATATTCTGGGAGAGGGGTTTATACCAAAGAAACAAGCTGACAGGAGGATGACAGAAGACAAAAAATAATTTAAAAAGCCAACTTAGAAATGCAAAGAAAATAGCAAAGAGCCCTTTCTGCCTCAATAGGGTAATCACAGCACACCACAAAATGGGTTACAAGATTAACCTAATCACTGAGAAAAGGTTAATTTGTGCTCTCTATGCTCTGTTTTACGAAGAGGGGAAAATAGGAAATGGATTTTAGAAAGGCACTGATAGAAACAGCTCAGATCAAAAATCCTGCTGCACAAGCTTCTATGAGGCAGAAAATTCACTTATGTGGAAACTCTGTCACCACCACAAGGGATAAAACATGAGAGATAGATCCTGTGTCTCTTTTTGGGAAGAGAGGTGCTTCAGTGATGGGCCCAGGCTCTTCCACCAAGCCCAGCCTTCTTCCCTCAACCAGCCTTCCACAGCTGCCCTTATCACCTTAGGAATAGTTCCATTCTCATCACTGTTGAGGTTTGTGGTTTCTTTTATTCAAACAGACATAAAGGCCATATATTCATTTTAGGAGCATCTATACTGCTCCCTTTGTAATTACTTCCAAAATTCTGATAAAGAAAAAAGCCACTGCTAGGCACAGACTTAATCATTTCTAAATGCATCCTTACCTGTCCCTTATTATGACTTCACCGCAGGACTGGCAATAAAATGTGCAACATTCTTGGGCTTGTGAGCTCTGATTAAAGATTGAAATCAGTTCTAAAGGAAAATTAAGGAAATACCAAATCTTAGATGTTTGGAACATAGTAATATACTTAAAAGGTTTACTAGCCACAATAAAGTACCATCAGTACACACTGTTTATGATCTACCCAGAAGTACACATTTAATTAGTATTATCAGATGACTCAACCAGAAGTAAATATTGTAAAGTGTTTTCAGAGACAGATTTTGCTAAATGTTTCAGAGCTAAGCAGTGCCCTGGTTATCCATGTAACATGAGAACATTACTTCTCTCATTCTATGAATGAGGCTTATGAGTAAAAGGTGAGTGAAGAGGGCCTACTTTGTGTCTAGCCATGGCCTTCCCAGCTCTTTCCCAGCCATGGCTTTCCTCTGCTCCATCTCACTGTATGGTTCAGCAGCAGCATAACTGCTGGGAAAGAGAGCTCTGAAAATGTAAATTTAATCTAGTTTTAACAAGGTTTATGTCCACCTTGGCACATTACCAACATATACAAACAAAATAAATCTTCAGGTGCCTGGAAACAGAAAGGCTCCTAAGAAGAGTCTGATCTTGCAAAAGGAAAATTCAATCTCTGATGAAAGCTGTTAGAAAATGTTAAAAGTTGTGGGGGAAATGCATATTTCCCATACTATGTGAAACGGCAGCATAAGGCAGCATGCTTCCCTGAGTTTCTGTTATTTCATTTGTGAAAAAAAGGAAACTTATTTAAATGAAAACTCTAAAATACTGTCTATAAAAAAATCTAGTTGAAAAAAATGAGGTCAGCGCCATTAAAAGCAAGCAATTTGAATTTTGAATTTGGTTGGTGTTACTTTGTATGTATTTTAAGGATCAAAAAACTGGTGCTAGAAATCCTAAGCCTTCGCAGTTAAAAATTCTGCAGTTTAATTTCTAATGGTGCTCATAAATTCCTATAGCACCAAGGCGAAATAGAGGGTTTCTATTTAACTTTGAGCAGATAAAAAAGGACACCCAAGTAAAACACCCAAAATATTCTTTTTAAAACTAATAAACAAAATTTTCAGTGAAACACTACCCTCTGCTGGCCACTGGGTCAGGTTGAAAAGCCAGAACTTTCTAATACCAAGGAATCCTGGAAGAGTAATGTGCTAGCAATAAGCGCAATGCTAGTGTTAAGAGTTATTGTGACCAGTTCTGTTCCAGGGGTCATGATGTGACCTACCTTATACTCAAAATACTGTATAGTATGATACCTAGGATGGTTAAAAGGGTGTTCTTACAGTTGAAAAGTCAACTAAAAAAAAACAAAACACCTGAAACACCACAGAATGTTTTAAGTTTCAAAAGTCACTTCCTTACCATACAGTTTGACTCAAGTCCACATCAGTATTCAACTACCTGATATTTATTCATTCAGCAAATATTTATTCTTCATCTATTACGTGGAGAGCAATAAAGCAATTAAGTGCTGAGGAATCTACTTTGCATATGCTTTCATGCATCATGGAACAAGCCTTTAAAAGTTTTCCTTTTCAGATTTTTGAGCAAAATGTTTCAAAAGTATAAATAGGAGACCAATGAATACAAACAATAGTCTAACTACCTAGCACATGGCAATCAATTTAGTCTTAAACAATATTTGTTGATTTAAAAATTTTTAAAGATTTAGTTTTGCTCTTTATATCTTCACAGTTACAGAATATGAGTGGGCAACAACCAAATACTATGTCATTGGATCTTTAAAATCACAATCCTAGAAACGACTGTGGCTTTCATGCCCACCTCTCCCCAGTTTCCAGACTCAACACAAAATTCCTGTTATGGTTACTGTCGCTAAAGGAGAAGGGGATGACATCAAAGATCTAAACTCCCACAGCCTCTTCCCCAAAACAAAATTTCCCTAGCCCATTGTTAAGTACACTCAGGGAGTTTGCTGTCCTTTTTTTTCCATCTTGGTGACCTCATCTTTCTTTCTATGATTATTCCAACTGTCATTCTTGGTGTTTATTCTATACCACTTAAGCTCCATGACATTTCTTTGGCTACCTCTTGTTTCTAAAGCCAATTCTGCAGAATTTAAACTAGTTATTCACTAATTCAGAACTTTAGCAAAAATTACTCTTAGGCAAAAAAAAATAGAAGTAAAATGCTGTCTATCTTCTCTTTCCTTTCAAAAATCAGGGAACTGCTCAACATCTCCTAAATAGCTCCTCAGGAAATTCAGTTTTCCCCACTCCAGGCTCCATGAAGCTTTAGACATGAGAGGAGCAGCAATGAAGCCTCATAATATTTCTCAATAGGCATCACATTAGGCTTTTACAGTCTCTGTCTCCACTGTTCACATTTTAATCCTCCAAATCATATTACACTGTAAGGGTGCAATAAACCAATAATTTTATTCAATAAATAATTGTAAGATCTTACAAAATTTCCTTCTTACTTAATCTATATACAATTTGAATTTGTTTACAATTATAAAATACTTCAACTGTAACAGTCACAGTGACAATCAAAATCAAATTATGGTCTATCACACTTAACTTCAGAACCTTGATGTGCATTGTTGCTCTTTTCTAAACAGTCTCTCCATGGACAATTTGGTTCATTCAGTTCTCTGGTTAAACACTGACCCCTCAGAATGGCCTTCCCTGCCTTCCTCTCCTTCACTCAACATTAAATCATTCCATATCTCAGTATTCTGCTGTACTTTACCCATAGCATTTCTCAGTCTGTAATTAAAATTACTGTTTAGTGTCTACCCCTATGCAGTAGACTTGTCAGCTTCTTGAGAGCAGAGACCTTACATAGCTTGTTCATGTGTGTAACCTGAGCATCAACATTAATGCCTCACAGATAATATGAGTTAAACTGTTTGCTGAATGAAATGAACTTCTATGCAATGCTTTAAAATCAACCAGGACATACACAATGGCTATCTAATCTTCATATCATAACCATGAACCAAGACATTTTACAATTAAAGAAACAAAAGACAGGGTATGGGGAAGTCTCTGCTCACTGTGATCCTAAAAGTGTTTTAAAAATAAAGTCTATTTTTAAAAAAAGACACCAGGGCTGGGGATTTTAGCTCAGTGGTTCCACCACCTGCCTCGAAAGCGCAAGGTTCCGAGTTCGATCCCTGATACCAAAAAAAAAAACCACCAAAAAGAAATGAAGCCTAGCTGCACACAGCTGGTAACTGGCAGAGCTGACAAAGACCCTGGATTCTGTCAACCTTCCAACTCTTCCAGGCTACTGATGAGCAGTCATTTCACCTGGAAGAAAAAATTACCTTTGATTTATAACAAAAAAGGAAATGCAGAATAGAAATGCTGGTCTTACTCACTTGTGCTGAACTCGGCCTGTGCCTGCAGCCGCAGGTGTAGTCCATCCCCAGCGACATACTGCAGCCCACGGCAAGAGGAAGGTACAAGCCTGACCTCTGCTGGCAGCCAGATCTCCGTGCAGCCCTCAGGGATTATCAACCGGAGGGAGAAGGGAGTTATTGTAACGTCCATGGGCATTCCTCCTCCTTTCGGCTCTCTGATAATTAAAAATAAAACTCAAACACATTAGTTCTCTTTGATGAAAATCACATGATGAAAGAAGAAAAAAATGGCCAAGGATCTCACTCCAGAATAACAGCACAAACAGGAAACCAATCTACAGTAGATTTAGATCAGGTCAGAGAGTACCTTTCCCAGTCATAAATGAAAGTCCTACAACACCTTTTTATTCTTTCGTCTGAGATCAGCATGAATATCAGAGTAATCAGTATTGTTAACTGACATACAAGATTTTGGTAAGGAAACAATAAGTGAAATAAAAGATACAGGAGAAAAACTTCCTGTCATGTTTAAGAAAAAACAAAAACATAGTGACATAAATATTAGGTGTGAAAGGACATACTAATTCCATTCATGATAAACACAGATTACCGTACTCACTGTAGGAAATAAGAGTAAGATGCAGCCCCTGTCCAAAAGACATCAAAAGTATAGAGGGAAAAGAAGGCATGCATAGAAATGTAAGTAACATAGGAAATGACAGTGGCACATACAGAAATGACCCTCCTAGGAAGATGAAATGTGTTTAGCATAACAGAAGTGCAAAGTGCCAAAGCTTCCTTTTTTGTTTTTATTTTTTTGGTGCTGGAAATTGAACTTAGGACCTCCAGTATGCTAAATACCTGCTGCTCTACCATGGAACTAAACAGCAGTCCCCCTGTGGCTCCCTCTTAAGTGCAGATGGCAAGCTATTCACATTGTGTTGCTTAAGTGTAAGTAGGAGGCCATCTCCTTTAGTGTCATCTGAGGGCAGACCATGTGTTCACATGTGAATCTCAGTCAGGCTTCTTAATTTGCCTTAGAAAGTCTTAAAGCTACTTTCTGGCTAGTCCCTTTTCAACGCATATGCATCTGCACTTGATTGGGAATGAAGAATATCAAGAACCTGTATTTTTTTTTGTACCAGGGATCGAACTTGGGACCTTGTGCTTGTGAGGCAGGCGGCAGCACCACTGAGCTAAACCCCTGGCCCAGAACCTATATTTTTTGGAAGAAAAGACAACCTCAAACTCTTCAATCAGTGCAAGATAGGCACCTAAAAGATGAAGGAAGCACAGTGGCCAGGGAAGGAAGTGAGAAACCAAACAGGGCGAGGAGTGACCACCAGAAGGATCACCAAGCAGGTGAGGAAGGTATCTGAGCTGGGGATGGGGAGGCAGCTCAGCATGGGTTTTCAGAGCTTTTCTTGACTATAGCTGCTATTGCAAATTGCAGTCCTCCTCTGGGAGCCATGGAAGAGTGCTTTGGAGATTCCCAGTGCATACTAAAATCCAGATACTCAAGTCCCTAAAGTAAAACGTCATAGTATTTGTATGTGACCTATGCACAGTTTCAAATCATCTCTGCATCACTTAGTGTCTAACACAAAGTAAAGACTATGTAAATGGCTGTTATTCTTTAGGGGATAATGACAAGGGAAAACTCTGTATATGTTTAGTATAGATGTAATTTTTTTCTGAATATTTTTAATCTGCAGATGCTGAACTGAAGCATTTGGAGAGCAACTCCACTGTAGCTAGATGGCCTAATTAAGATACTGCAAAGAGGCATATTTCATCTCAGGTTCTCTTGCTCTTAGAAGGACATCAATCTCATGGTGGGGCTTCATCTTCATGACCTCATCTAAACCTAATTACCTATCAAAGGCCCCATCTCCTAACAGCATTACACTGAGAGATTAGGCATGAACCTGTGGCATGTGCAGTGGGCTGTTTGTATCACTGAAAGAAAGCTCAAAAAGGTTTGCCATCACCGGCTTAGGAATTTAACATATGAATTCCTCGCAGATACGAACATTCAGTTTAAAACAGGGTCCAAGCAGATGAATGAGTGTCAATAATGAGTGGGGAGAGAGGAAGCAGCAAAGGATGCCAGCAGAAGACTAGTTACCTAGTGGGGGACTGAAGAGGGAAATAAAAATCATGAGGGCTAGAATTCTCATTTGGGGAGAACAGAGTTACAAAGAGAAAGGGAGAAAACTAAAATGGACACTGTGCCTGTGCACTGGAATTAGAAATACCTGTGTGTGAAGTCCTGGATTTCAATAAAGAAATAGATAACACTGGTAGATGTAAATGTAATTGTATGTATGCATGCACATCCATATGTGTCTTGGTTACTTCCTCATTGCTGAGACAAAATACCCAACACTCACAAGTTAAAGGCGGAAAGGTTTATTTTAGCTCACAGTTTGTAGAGGTTTCAGTCCATAGTCAGCTGGCTTCAATGCAAGGTGGCATGTAGAGGGCCATGGCAAAGGAGAAACAAACCAAAGCAGAGCAGGCAAGAGGCAGCAAGCAGCAAGCCTCCCTTTCCTTTGTACTACATACAGGCTTCCAGCCTTTTAGGTGGTGGCACCCACACCCAGGATGGGGCTTCCCATTACCCACACTTAGAACTATGACAAACCAATTAGTGGACTAATGCAGTATCACACACCCTTAATCCCAGTATCACACCTTTAATCCACATTCACACACCCTAGATCCAGCCACCTCCAAAAAGCCCCACATATGACCACATGAGGCTTAATGATATATAAACATCATACATACACCATACACAACCCTGTCTCTGAGAGAAGTGACACGGAGTAGTCATGAGTACTCTTTAGGGTTCACGTTCCACTAAAATAAAACAAACCACCACAGTTTCTTGGGGAAAATGACTACAACTAGGGCTGGCACAAGAAAAGAATGACACAAGCCTAGAACACCTTACTATGCATCAAAGTTAGGAAATCAAAGAATGATAGGGCAATGTCCAAAAAAGACAGAGAAACCACCCTAAAGAGACTTCCCTGGCTGCAATAAGTACAGTTTGATAAAAGAAAAAAAAAAAAAGCAATATCTATGTGCTCTTCCTAGCACAATAAAAGGAAAATCCGATGAGGAACAGGATACAGTATTTACAGTCTCATCACTCTTCAATTCTTTTTGATTACGAAGAAAGAGTAATTTTTAGGTAGAGAAATACAACAGACACCAACTTAGCTGTTCAAGGTTAACAAGAGCAGTAATAGAGCAAATCGAAATCATGTGCCACCTGCTAGGATACAGTGAGAACACAGAAACTCTCCGGTATTCCTGGCAAACACTCATAACCTGAATCTATCTTGAGGAAATAAAAATAAACTCAAATGGAGGCATATCTTACGAAACAACTGTGCTATAATCTTCAAGTTTCACGATCATCAAAGAGAAAGAAAAAGAGTAACTCTTCCAGATTGAAATGGACTGAGGAAGCATGGCAATAAAAGGTAATGTACAGCTGGGCATGGTAATACATGCCTGTAATCTCAGCACTCTGGAAGGCTAAGATAGGAAGATCTCAAAGTGCTAGCCAAGCCTGGGTAATTTAGTGATTCAGCCAGACCCTGGAGATTTAGCTCAGTGAGCTGGCCCTAGGTTCAATTCCCAATAGCATGGGAATTGTGCGCACGTGTGCACATGCACACACACACACACACGGTAATACATGATCCTGACTATTAGAAATACTATATGGAAAACTGGCAAAACAAGACGGACGTCTGAGTATAATCTAGAAGTAACATATTTCCCAATATTTAGGATTGCCAAGTGGTTATTTAAGTCTCTTCCTGAGCTGGGCACAGTGGTATATGCCTGTGATTGCAGCATCTAGGGGATCAAGGCAGGAGGATCACCATGAGTTCGAGGTCAGCCTGAGCTACATAGGGAGTTGAAGGCCAGCCTGACCAGTAAGACCCCAAAACAAAACAAAAATTAAATTAAAAATAAAGTCTCCTCTTTTATTACTCTAATTTTAGTGACACAAATCTTTTATACTTGAGGCTTTCTTATATTTACTTGTATTCTTTCAAGTGTCATATCCTGCTTAGAACTATCCAACAATGACTTCACATCTTACTATGAGTACATGCACTCCAAGGACAAACTATAGTCCTTTCAATGTTCTATGAGACCCAATGATAAACTAGACTCAACTTCTGTAAGCTCTGGAGTACCTGTTGTTAAAGTTCCAGGAATCTTGCAAATTGGCTGAACCCATTTTGGTAAGGTAAAGGTCATCTATCCATGGTGAAAGTGTCAACCAAAATTTGTGTCCTGCAGTGACTAAAAATGAAACTGCAGACAGAGGAGGTAGGGTGCAAGCAAATTTATTTACAAGATATAAAGGCAAGAGGGTAAAAGAAATAAAGTAACTAAAGCTCCCACCAGCTGGGAGGGGGTTCTAAGTAGGATACCCCCAGGGCTCTTTGTCTAGGTGTTTTTATGGGATTTAGAAGAGAGCTCAGGCAGCTGCATAAGCAATATAATTTTGGGCAGTGCTGGGGTCAAACCCAGGATCTTGGACATGTTAGGCAAGTGCTTTACCTTTGAGCCATACTCTCAGCCCTATAAGCAATATAATTTCTGCCCTATAGGAGACCAACACAGAGTCAACGCAGTGTTCATGTGCCTTTGAGCCAGTGGCCTGACTGACCATGTGCTAGAGAGGTCTCAGATGGCTGAAGGACCCCAGCAGGTAGTTTTGTGAGATCCCCAGAGGGCTGTAACTCACCAGATTCCATTTTTGGCCTCCCAACTCCATTCTGGGGCCTTCTCTCTACAACCCCTACTACCTAATAGAATCCTAACTCCAGTCTCACTAATCCCGTTACAAAAGTGTTTACACCACAGAAATCAGCAAACAATGCAAATCAGGATCTTTTATTTTTTGGTTTTGTTTTCCTGGAGAGTAGATTGTTAGACATTCACCAGCACATCAAAATAAGACCCTTTGCATGTGCTTTCAGGCTCCACTCACATCTCTCTGAACTAGGTACCCTTTAAACCAAACTGTTCTTTCAGAGGAAGTCTTCCACTAGCCTCCATAGTTTATGCCTCAACCTGTTTTGGTTTACGAACCTAATGTTACTTTCTCATTTGAAATAAGAGATTGCAATATTTTTTCCTTATTCCCCTCTGTTTCCAGGCACTTCTTTTCTGTCCAACATGGTATATTATTATATATTTTATAAAATAGATTGAGGAAGTTGTGAGACCGAAAGTGACTCCATTTTGTGAATGTGGGACCAGAATGACTCCATTTTGTCCAAAATGGAGCAGTCTCCTTTGTTTTCTCAAATTAGTGCTTGAACTGGGACAAAGGACGTAATCCACAACTCAGGATTCCTAAGTTTATTACTCAGCCATCTGTTTGCCCTAGAAACAAATGTCCCAGGCCCATTATCTATAGGACAATCTGTTAACGTGCTGACTGTCCACACAAGGTGGTCGTGGCCATTAGTCAGGATGTCTGCTGACCATCAGTACGTGACAGTAGACCACTAACCTGTGTCCCCATTCTTCTTGTAATAACCTATACGTAATCCCCTTCAACCCCCAATGAGCCTAGCCAATCAAAATTCTACACTTCATACTTGCTACATGTTAACCAATCATATGGCTGCTAATGACCAAAGCTTGTTGTAATCTCAATAAAAAACTCTGCTAATTTGGAACTCTGGGCTCTCAATCTCGATCCGCTGTGTTGGTGACAATTGAGAGTCCCTGCTTAAGCTTGAATAAACGACCCTCGTGTGCTTACATCGGAAACGGCCTCCTGGTGTCTTTGGGACTTCGTAATCTGGGCACAACAAAGTGTCTTAGTTACTTTTCTTGTTGCTGAGACAAAATACCTAACACCCAAAGTTAAAGGAAAGAAGATTTATTTAGCTCACAGTTTGTAGAGGTTTCAGTCCATAATCAGCTGGCTCCAAGGTAGGGTGTCGTGGCAGAACATAGCAAACCAACAAGGGACTTTAACAGCATCTTTCTGCCCTTTTTATCTTGTTCAGACTGCTTAGGGCAGGTAGCACTCACACCCTTAATCATAGTGCCCCTGAGCCTAGCCAAGGGCACCATGAATCAATTCCAGCATCACACACTCCAGATGTAGCCACCTCTGAAAAAGCCCCACCTGTGTCTGAATGACGCTTGGGGGCGGGGCATTTAGACACAAGCCTTAACAGGAAGCATGACAATAAAAGGCAATATATGCATAGCTGGGTGTGATAGTACATGCCTGTAACCTCAGCACTCTGATATTGTATATTTTCTGCTCACCACTGCCCCTCTGCCACCATTAGACAGTAAGCTAAGACAAAGTTTTTTGTTTTTGCTCTTATTATCCATGGTTACATCCCAGCACTTTGAATTTAAGTTTTTGGCACTAAAATAAAAAGTCATAGACATCTGTGGACTGAATAAATGAATACCCAAGGTTTTTCCAAGAATGTTAAAATGGCTTAATACAAATTGATTTTCCTAATGTAACTCATACATGTAAAGAAAAAAAAAGACCATCTCCATATTATACACAGCTAAGTTAGACAAATTAATGAGGGCTTGGACCCTCAAGGAAGTTAGCACAAAAAAATAAAGACATCAGAATTGCGGCTGGAGGCAAATCTGAAGAGACTCAGGCCTCAGGATAGAGAAGCAATAGCACAGTCTGCAAAATAGAGATAAACAGCAGCTTGAGATTATGCTGTAATTAGCACCACTTTAGGCATCAGCCTCAAAAGTGAGTAACCAGAACATCTGGACCTATACTCCCCTGTTTCCAACAATTCCTTTGATCTTTTCCATATACCAATTCCATTGCTATGTGACTTGTTTTCCTACAGGATCAATATTAGCCAAGCAACTACACTTGTAATCCTATAGGTTAATTACAGTTTGACCCACATTGTACCCATACTGTGATTTTGGTGTATAAATTATTCCTAACAATGGGCCCCTCAGTTACCTCCCACTGGGGACCCCACTGGAAATTCAGGAGCTGTTTTTCTCCTTATTCCCAATAAAACTCTCCTAACTTTCTCCCGTGGTTTTTTACTTCATTCTTTAATGTTGTGGGACCACAAACTCAGCATATTTGTCATCTAACAGGTTGGGAGTTATATTTTTCCATATCATCCACACATACAGAAAACTATTATAGAAAATACAACATCTGTTCACAATCAAAACCCTTAAAAAAGAAATACAAAAATTATGCAATTTATCATTCATATTTACCAGAAGCCTACTTCACATCTCATGATAAAATCCAGAAGCATTTAAGATTAGGAACACAACTGTAACAAGATTTACAATAACTATAAATGTACTCAAAATCCTAATTAAAATGCAGAGATTTGTAAAAATGGGCTTAAAAAATCCCTGGATATATACTATTAAAAATGGATTATAAAGACATTAAAAGTAAAAGAGTAGAAAAAAATACCATGCAAACAGTAAAGTCAACTAGTTTCTGATAAAAATACACTACTAAGTTATTTCAATGGCAAAAATGATGGTCATCTTAATGACAGTGATGGAACAACTAGATATCCATATAGAAATAATAAACTTTGACTACTACCTCATTGCCAGCAAAAACTCAACATGATCACACATCAAAATGTAAAAGCTAAAATGATGTAATTCCTATAAAATAAAAACAGGAAAATATCTTCACAATATTAAAATAGGCAAAGTTTTAAGATATAAAAAACACTAATGTTCAAAGGAAAAAGGGGTAAGCTAGACTTAATTAAAATTAAAATTTCTGTTCATCAAATGACACTACACGTTGAGCATCCCTAATCCAAAAATATGAAATTCAAAATGCTCTGATATCTGAAACTTTTTCATTTTGAAGCATTTTTGGATTTCAAATTTTGGGATTGGGGATGCTCAACCAGTAAGGTCTATGCAAATATTCCAAAATCTGAAAAATTCTAAAATCTGAAACAATTCTGGTATCAAACTCTTCACTTAAGGGATATTCAACCTGTTTTAAGAAAATGAAAAGCCAAGTCACAGATTAGAAGAAAATATCTGCATATTCAGGCAGCTTATATATGAAAAAGATCCTGATGTAGACTACACAGAGCACTCTTTCAATTGAACAATAACAACCAACCTGTTTTATTTAAGGGTAAAGCAAAACAAAACAGAACAAAAACCTTAGAAAAATTTTACAATTTTACAACATACATCAATTGCCAAAAGAGCAAATGAAAATATGCTGAACATCACTAGTCACCAGAGAAATGCAAATTAAAACCATAGTGTGATATTCTATTCCTATTAGAATGGTTCAAACCAAAGACTGACAATACCAAAGGAAGGAAAAAATATGAAGCAACTAGAGGTCTATGGCAGTTTCTCAGTTATGCCCACTTCTATTCTATGTTTCAGCAACTTCAGGCATAGGCATTTACTCAAGGAAAAAAAAAAAAAGGTATGCCCACAAAAAAGAAATAAATAAAACTATGCCAATGTCAGCTGTACTCATAATGAGCACAACCTGGAAACAGGCAAAATATCCACAACAGGAAAACACATAAATTAACTGTGGAACATTCACAGCATGAAAAACTACTCAGCAAGAAACAGAAATAAACTACTGATATATGGAACAATACAGATAAAACATGAATTCTAAAAACATTATGTTGAAGGGAAGCAGCCAAAAACAAAAAAGTACATACAGCCTGAATCCATGTATATGTAATTCAAGAAATGGCAAATTCTATTGAATAAAACCAGAAAAGTGGTCTCTTCTAGGGTAGGGGAACTGACAGATGACAAAGCCCAACAGTCAAAGACGAGGAACAAACCAGCAGTCCAGGTTTCTTAATTTGTTTAAAAAAGTTCTCCGAGGGACCAGTAAACCTGGAAAGAAGAAGCTGTTGGGGTGGGAGTGGTAAGGTTTGGGCTGCTAATTATCCCACCAGGTGAACTGGAATTGGGGATATTTGCTCGATCTTAAAAAAAAGTCCAGGAAATACGAAATATAGTATATCATTTTAAAATTGAAGAAATTCAGATTAAATTATTCTACCTTTTTGAGGAAGTTAGGATTTGAACTGAGGGGCTGGGGATTTAGCTCAGTGGTGCTGGTACAAAAAAAAAAAAAAAGGATTTGAACTGAGTACTCATGCCAAATCCAAAACTACTCTAACAGGTGCCCAGCAGATTCAAGGAAAAGAGAAAAAGCAAAGCATTAACCTAGCTCAGGATCTTAACGTCCAACTTCCTTCATGTGTAATAGCTGTCACAAGAGCCACGGGATCATAAACCATTCAAATTGCTGCCCCCCCATGAACATTTTTTTCCTGTTTCTTGCTTGTATAGTGAATAACCAGTTAAAAGTTTGCAGATTTCTTACTAGAACTTGGAATATAAATTTTAAAAATGAGCTTCAACAAAAAATCCGCAACCCCCTTTCATTCACTCACTGAATACAAGTTTACTGAATGATACTATTATCCCCACTTTGAGCTGTCAGGGAAGGGGCGGGTGCAAATGAGGTTATTTCCACAACAAGGAAACACGCATTGGAACTTTATAACGAAGATCCTTAGAAGTCTTTGTACTCTTTTATTAAAAACGCCAGACACCTACTAACGGTGTCTTATATCTGTTTCTCACATTGTAACGCGCATCTGAATCCTGGAAATTCTGTTAAATCTAAGTTCTGAATCAGCAGATCTGGGTGCAGCTGAGACCCTGCATTTCTCAAAAGCTCCCACCGACGCCGAGCTGTCGTCCGCGCGACGAGGAGCGGTCTGGCCGCTGCGAGCAACCAGAAGAAGCAGCTCCGCGTCCGCGTCCCGAGAGAGGCGCAGGCGGCCCCACCGGACTGGCGGCGGAAGGCGGGCTCAGCGGCCGCCCAGCACCCACAGCCCCTCCCGGCTTACCCCACGATCAGCAGCGCTCTCCGCAGCCGGCTCCGCACCTCTAGGAACACGCGCGCCCCCGCCGCCATCGCCTGAGCGCCGGCCACGCGGGACACAGCCTGCGACTCGGACGAACCCGGGCAGCCCCGGCCAGGGCCTGCTGCACGTGCGCCCAGAGCGGACGCCGGGCCCGACCGCACGGAGGGCAACGCCGGGTGACCCACAGCGCCGCCTGCCGGGCGGAGAGAGCCCCGCCTCCTCTGGGTCCCCGGGGAGGGACGAGCTTTCAAAACTCGGCTTTGGCAGGGAGTGCTGGGGAGGCTGAGCCGAGCGTCCTCAGTTCTTGATTTTTATGAGCTCAACTTGGAGCGTTAGCCTCCCTGGAAAAGCTCGTAAACTCGGACCAGGGTACACTTCCTTTGCTAGCTTGGGCAGGGACGAGATAATGGAGTAGAGGCAACAGAGGTGGTACTATCCTCAGCAGGAGCAAGAGCTGAATTCCCCACCTTGAAGCCCTACTTCCATCCCTTTTTAAAGAACTAGAGTCTTTGTTGAGCTCTGAGGCCAGAAGTGTCAAGGATTGATAAAGCATTTCAATTTAGACATAGTACCTCCAAAATTGAAAGTGTAATGAAATTTTCTGCTACCAATGTAGAAGAGTGTGATTGAAGTCTTGAAACACAGGACTCATCGTTCACCTTTGAAAAGAAAGGAACATGAAACTAATTCCAGATGTATGGTCCCGCTATTTTCAGAAGTAAAAACTGACTCAGAGAAATCATAATCTCATTACTATTACAAGATAATTTTTGAAAGTTTGACACAGAAAAAGATCTGGTAGTGTAAATATTTATAGTTGGAAAACAAATATAAGGCCACAGTAGAACAATGTACTTTAAAAACAAAAGGGTATTTTTAAAATGATGGCTTGGTAAAGAAAACCCTGCTTATTGATGTTCTCTTTATCATTTCCAAGTCATAATTACTGATTCCCAGATACCAAACATAAAGCTTTATTTTATTTATTTTGTTGTTTTTTTGAGTCAGGGTCTCACAATGTAGCTCAGCTGGTCTCCAACTCACAGTGATCTTTCTGCCTCACCCTTTCCAGTGCTCAGATTACAGGTGTGCCACTACACCCAGCTGAAGCAATTCTAAGTAAATATGGTAAATCCTTTAGTGTCTCTATAGATACATGTTTAAGACAATTTTTCTAAAACCAGTATTTGGAATTTTTTAAAGTTTATCATGTTGCTGAACAAGTTCTTGTTCTATTACAATTGAAATAATTACAGAATATCTCAGTTAACTACTATTTGGTTTCAATTCATCTATTTGAAGGGTGGCAATCGTTTTTCATATTCTCCATTTTTAACCTGCAAGACTTTCAAATGCTTAAATACATATTATAATACATAGTATTCTTAGAACAGCATGTTCTCTATAGTTGGGGATTTTTTACTTTAAAATATTATTATATTTTCTAGTCACACCTTTGTAAACACTTGTTTTATTCTATGGTGTGGGAAATGGCACAGTCCTCGGAGCAGCTTGACATGATTAAAGGGCTCCACACGCAAAAGTTGTGCCAAATGTGATACCAATCATGTGTCTCCTAACTTTACACATGTACTCTGAGCCTTAAGTCATTCATCTAAAATGTTAAGGAATTCTTTAACTACTGCTCAATTATATTTGAAGCTATTTTTAATTTTTATCCTTTCAAACTCTCCATCAAAATGAGACTTGTCCTGGAGATTTAAAAACACCTGTTTAAAACACCTTTCCCTCCCATACCATTAGTTAGCGTCGTGGCCGCTTCCTACAAATGACCATTTGAGGGCGCCGTGGTAACAGCGCCAGCAGGTCTGGAGCGGTCTGGGGGTGGGGACCGAGGGCCCTAGACGTCGACGCCGGCGTGGGCGTGCGCGGTGCACACTGGGAGCTGTCACTAGGCCCTTCGGCTCCCGGTCTTCTCGTCTCTCCCTCGGTGGCCAGGAGAGCGGCGCCGGCGGGAAGCGTCTGAGCTCACGGCAGGTAACCGCGTCCCAGCCCCAGGCCGTCTCCTTCACCCGCCTCGTTCGGCAGCCGCAGGGACGCTCTACGGGTAGGGCTGCGGTGATGTCGGGAGTGTTGCCGCCCCGGCCTGAAGCCGCGACGCCGCCGGCCGCCTCCTGGTTTCCTGGAAGCCGGGAGCTGTGCGAGGGGCCTGGGGCTGGAGCCCGTCGGAGGTGCAAGGGTGGCCAGGGCAGCTAGACCGGAGGCGGCCCAGGCAGCCGCTGGCCGGTCCGACCCTCCGCGCTGGGGTCAGCGTCGCGCACGGCTGGGGCCGAGGTCGCACCTGTGCGGTAAAGGCGCTCAGAGTCCCCTCTTTGTTGGAGGAACGAAGGAATCAAGTTGTCTCATTCGTCTGGTGGGTTTTTTTTTTTAATGATCGAGGAGACAGGAATAACAGCTATAGTTTCTGTTCTCTTGTAAAGGGGTTGCCGTAAAAGGCGTACCGAAGTTCGCCAGGAGGAAGTCAGAGTAGTCAAGGAAGTTAACAGTTTTCACCTTTGATTCCCAATCCTTTAAAAAAAAAGGTGCAACCTAGCAATAGTTACTTGTCCTGTCTCCATTCTCTTCTATCCTGAGGGGGAGAGGAAGGCACGCAGTTGTACTGTTTTAAAGCTCAGTAATTTATGTCTTGGTTATTCTTACATTTCCTTAGAGTTGTATGGAGTTTGAGAAAAACAAAGATTGGAAAAATCAGATTTGAAGACTGTAATTTAACATTTCTAGTGATCACAAAAATATATGAAAAGGTATGCCTGACCCAAAAGCCCTGAACTATAGCTATGAGAAAACTCAGTTTCCATGTTGTTGGCTATTGCTTATGCGGCTATAAATTCTTATATTTCAGTTTTATTTGTAAATATGCCCTTTGGTGAATAACATGTCAGCATTATGTGATAAGTAGCCCTGCCCTGATAGTTAACACAGTGGTTTAGTTCAGTTAACTGATGGACAAATTAAAACTACACATGATCCAAATACTGGTTTAATGATTACTTTCAGCTAAGCTTAATCATTCCTCAATTGCTAAATGATAAATCTCCAGGTGGACTTCATTAGGAACCCAATTTTTGAAAAAAATTAACACCTTAGTTAATGCACAAACCACAAAGTATGACACCACAATCAGAATATTAAGTGTAAATTAAATATTTGTATAAAAAGAATTCTATTTACATCCTCTGGCTGAGGATGAAGGAATAAGGTTGAGGTTCTTCTAACAAGGTGGGATCTCTTTAGACCTCCAGTATTTTTATCTTTGATTTGTTTTGTTTTTCGTTTGGTGGTGCTGAGGATCAAATCCATGACCTTGTGCATGCTAGGCCTCAGCTTTGTCATTTATGGGAATTTGAAAAGACCACACTATTCCCCTAAACATGACAAATGATCTGGAAACACACTGCGTAAAACCAGTGTGTTTTTGTTTTTTGCTATAAAGGCAAGACTCCTCAACCTTTACTGCTCTGCTTTACATGTATATAATCTCCAGGAGAAGATTATTGTAGTATTTCCTAAATTTACCTAGACAGCCTCTTTTGTCATGGCCAACTGGTTAATATCTATTAGAATATAATTACGTAGAATACCAACTTGAAAATTGCTATCTTTGAGCTGTGTCTGCCTTCAACTGTGAAATTCTACACTTTAGGCCTTTTTTTTTTTTTTTTTTGCCATCAGTATAACCTTTTTGGAGCCTGAAAATTAATGATTCAATGATATGACAAAAGAATCGTGTTTTCCTTGGTAAAATATTAAGGATGCACCTGTGTCTTTTATGAGTCTTAATGTTTTAATTTGTGGCAGAGGATTATCTTCCCTGGTCTCTTGATGCTTTTCTAAACCATAATTAATTCATGTTTTCAATTTGACTTTATAGTTATTGATTTTATTCACAATGCCATTTTAAGTTTCCAAGAAGACGTGATGATATTATTTTTACTATGATCTCCATTTCTAGCCATGAATTCTTAAAACTATGTGATAGAAGATACCTGATGTACTTAATATTTAATAGCTACATAATTTTAAGAGTTTGGGTCATCAAGAAGAGATAAAGTTTAAAGCAAATTCTGAGATGTTATTTCAAACAAGATATGAATGTTGAATATAATCTTAAATTATTTTGCTAAACTCTGTAAAGTCTCATTAGTATGCAACCCAGGTAAATATTGGGTCTGTTTGTTACTTTGTTAAGGGTAAATGCTATTAATGTACAGTCTGGGGAGGGGGACTGGTAGGTGGGAACAATATTTAATAGATAAGCTTTAAATCAAGCAAATTCCCTCCCTGAAATAAAGCTATTAAGTGTGAAACTAGTATTTTTGTATTGTAAAGCTAATAAGTAACAAGTTTTTATTGAGAAACTTTTTTTTTTTCGCGGTACCGGGTATTGAACTCAGGACCTTGAGTTTGCAAGGTAGGTGCGGTGCCACTGAGCTAAATCCCCAGCCCAAGAAACTATTATATGAGAAAAAATATTTGGATTCCCTTGTCTTTAAACTATGATTTCCTTTTGTTTTCCAGTACCTCTTTCTCCCTAAACCTGAAACGTCAACTTTCTTTCATTGGATAGATCAAAGATAGTATTAAAGTTATTAAGGAAAAATTTACATATAATAATGTACACCCATTTTGTGGTACATTTCAATGTAACCCCCGCCAAAACGAAGACTTCGAACGTACCACCAGTCGAGTCTGTATTATGCTTTTATTCTCTTAGAATTATCCTCCATCTCTACATGTCTAAATTATACCTGTGTTTAAAGTCCCAGCTCAATGCTACCTTGTCTGTGGATCTTTTTTGATTACCTCAGTTTGAATTAATATTCTCTTCTTCCAACTTTTCTATATTTTTAAAATACCCTTCTCTGTCCATTATGATAGCTAAACCAATGACATCCACATAACATATTTATTGACCAAATAGTGCAAGCTGCAATGTTTTTTATGGACTTCCGGAATATTTTGTTACTTTACACAGCCAATGGTATTTCTTTTTAGGAAAAGACTGCATAAGGGTATGGATATTAGGAAATGAGGATCACTGGATGCCTGTATGTGAATATTTGTCTAAATGGGCAATGCATATTTGTTTAATATGTAGTTTATGCACTGTTCATTGTGTTTTTAAAAAGAATATTCAAATACTGACTTAAAATGCAATGTGAACATTAATGTGGTAGAGAAAACAAGAACTTTATCAACAAAATTTATAATCTGCGTGGCTCTTTGGGCCGGGGATAACTGAGTTCAAATGTAACACTTAAGATATAGATCCTACTAAATTTTATATTCTTTTATTATGAGATGAAGGAGGAAGAAAATGTCATAGATTGTACAGTTGATCCTTGATATTATTTACAGGCATTTATTCACTTTTTTAAATTTAAACTTATGAATTATTTTATATTTTTGACAAATAAGTTTAGAGGTATTATAAACTGTATAGATGAAGAGGCTCCCCCACCCAGGCTATTTTATTTTTACAGATATATATATATATATATATGCAAATTAATATATATATTTCCCTCTGTAAAAATAATTATAAATGCTGTTGTACATCTTTGTAGTTCATGCATCTTGGGAGCATTTTCTAAATCAATATAGACTTTGTTCATTATTTTTACCAACTCAGGGCATTCTATTATCATTCAGTTATTACTACATTAATTGATTATTACTGTGGGTCGAGTACTTTCCTAGGAGCTAGGGCTGTAAAAGCTGAAATGATAGATGAGGTCTTTTTATCACAGGCATTGTGACCCCTAAGGGTTCCAATTCAATTATGATCAAGGTAAGCTCTATGATAGAAGAAGTCTAATGTATAGTGTGAGTATTGCAGGGATAGTGGAATGCTCATAGAAGACTTATCAAAGTGCTTAAAATCTGAAACTTGAAGGACGAGTAGCTGTTAAGCAGGTCAAGTTGAAATTTAGTGTTTCAGAATACAAAAATAGAAAGTTCCCTCTCAAAAAAATGATTTGAAAACATGTTACAAAGCTATTGTGATCTACACAGTACAATAGTAGCATAAAGACATGTATTGATCAATGGAATAAAATAGTGCCAAAGTAAACCACAGTGTATATAGTCAGATTGTCTTCAGCAAGGGTGCCATGGGCACCCAAAAGGGAAAGGATGGTCTCTACATCATTTGTTTTGGGGAACCTGGATGTCCATGTGTTGAAGAATAAAATTGAACCTTTACCCTATACCATGTATCAAAGTTAACTGTAAATAAATTAAAGACCTAACCGTAAGACCTAAAACTCATAGAAAGAAACATAGAAAAGTTTCATGAATTGGCCTTGATAATGATTTCTTGGACATGACAGCAAAAGTACAGACAATAAAAGAAAAATAGGCAAATGGGACTATAGCAAATTTAAGTTTATAGGCATCAAATGACATGATCAAAAACCTATGGAACAGAAGAAAAATTCACATGATAAAAGAGTGATATCTAAAATACATAAAGAACTCCTACAAGTCAGCAACAGCAAAATGCAGTTTTAAAATGGGCCAAAGACTTGAACAGACCTTTCTAAAAAGATGATATGTAAGTGACCAACAAACAAATGAAAAGATACTCAAGATGTCAGTGCACATCCAAACCACAATCATATACCACCTCATAACCATTAGAATGGCTGCCATAGAACAAAACCCAGAAAATAAATGTTGATGAGTACATAGAGAAAGATGAGTGCTTGTGTGTTGTTGATAAGAATGTAAAATTGTGAGAGACTATGGAAAACAGTATATCCCTCAAAAAACTAAAAATAAAATTAAACCTGTGAACCAACAATCTCACTTTTAGATCCATAATAATCAAATAGTATCTTGACAATGTATTGGCACATACATGTTCATAACAACACTATTCTTAATAAGTGGAAACAACCTAAATATACATTGCAGGATAAGTAAATGTCATATTACTCAGCCTTGAAAAGGAAGTTCTGACACAGGCTGTAATATGAATGATTCTTGATGACAGTATGCTGAATGAAGCGAGCTAATTAAAATAAGCATTATGGCTCCACTGTATGGTTCCACTTATATGAAGTATGTAAAGTCACATTCATATAAACAAAATAAATGGTTGCCAGGAGATTGGGGAAGAGGGAAACGGGGAATTGTTTAATGGAAATACAACTTCAGTTTTGCAAGATAAAAAAGTTGTGGAGACTGATTGCACAGCAGTGTGACTGCTTAACACTCTGGAGCTGTATGCTCAATGGTTAAGATGGTAAGTTTTATATTTTAAGAAATTATTAGAAACATGAATTATATGGTCATTTTAAAATACCACACTGTACTCTAACTCATATTACTGAATATTCAAAAAGATACTAATTATTACTGAGCCAAGTTAAAGGGGTTGAATCACAAGGTTTCATGCAGAGGGATAGCATTTTGAACATTGTTTAGTAGAAAAGCTTTAGACTATGAAAAGAAACAGGATATAATCCAGAAAAGGAACAACCTATGTAAAGACATTGTGGTGGGAGGGAACAAGTCCTGAGCAGTGGGCAGTTGCCTAGGTTTTGCTTAGTTGGATAGAAAAATGAATGATAGGATTGAGTATATATAGGTCTAACTTAAGAAAAGGTAAATCACATAAGAGCTTGGATTTCACTTCCAAGAAATTGAATGTCACAATTATAGCAATGATAAGAGCGTTTCTTATGTGCTCTTTAAGTGGATTATCAAAATTTTTTTGTGCTTCCAGCAGGGAGTAATGTTTTAGAACTATAATATACTCTTTAAAATTCTCTCTTGGAGAATGTAAGTAAAAATAGGAGGCCATTGTTATAATTTAGGTGCAACTCAGGAGCCATGGATAAGACTGTTTTGAAAGATACACACTAGAGATGGAGAGAAAAGGAGGGCAGGGGAAGAGGATGAAAAATAATAAAGATATGTTAAGTATATGTTCACCTCTCCATGATGAATATAATCATGTACTGCAAATGTGTACTAACAAAAATACAAATTAAGCTGGGTGTTATGCTTTGTATCTAGATGTCCCCCCTCCCCCAAAGCCTTGTGATCATAGGTCAAGAGTTTCGAAAGTTACTGGATTAGGATGTGTGAAAGTGGATTAAAGATGTGATACTAGGATTAAGGGTGTGGGTAAGGGAACACCTACACTAGATGTGGATGGCAACAATCAGTAGGCTTGTAGCCTGGATTTCTATAAAGAGAATGGGAGGAGGGAGGCTTGCTGCTGCCTTCTGCCTGCCCTGCCATGAGCGGTTTCCTCTATGATGCCCTTCTACCATGCCACCCTTCCTTGGAGCCAACTATGAACTAAAAACTGTACAAACTCTGAACCAAAATAAGCCTTTCCTCCTTTAACTTTGGGTGTTGGGTATTTTGTCTCACCAATGAGAAAAGTAAGAAACCAGGTGTGGTGGTGCATACCTGTACTTCTAGAGTGAGAGGCTGAGGCAGAGGGATTGCTGAGTTCAAGGACAGCCTGGGCTACATAGTAAATTTAAAAATTCAAACTAAAAAAATTATTCTACAAGTACATCTTCCCAAACACAAGTACAAGCCTTTACAGTTGAAATGATGGTGCTATTGACAATAATGAAGAAAAGGAAATCCAGAGAGGAAAAGAAAATCCAGAGGACAGTAAAATAGCAGTGTTTACTGGTTTTATTTCTTATATTTAAATGATACCTTAAATTTAAAAAAGCAAAGGGACAATGAAACAGGTTTAAAAACTAGTGTAATAGTTCATGGCTTTATCAGTGTCTTGAAGGGTGTCCTCACTAATGAGGGGCTCAGAGATTACAAAAATGAAGCAATACCTTATTCTGGTTCTGAATCTACAAAATATTTAGAGTTAATTCTTTGAGTAACAACTCTGGAAAGTTTTTTGGTTCTGTCATGATGTATTATTTATTACTGTCTGTTTTTACCTTAATCTTAAAATATGAAAATATGAGTTATAAGCAGGGACAGGTGTACTAGAGGTAGTACCGTTTCCTGGCTTCTTTCCTTTTCTGCCCTTGTGCAGAGTAACTTTCTGGTGCCATTCTTTCATATCTTTAAACTGATGAACACAGATACATGAATGATGTGAGTCCAATCTGAATTTTATTTTAACCATTTTATATAAAGTTACTCAGCTAATGTGTTGGTGTGTTCCCAGGTAATCTTTTGATCCTGTCTCTGAAGTGAATAGGTACGATTTTATTTGTTGTATCTTAGTGGATTTTGTGTTTGTTCCTCAAGATTTTACTTTTAGAGCAGTTTTAATAAAAACAAAGGAGTTGGACATGGTGGTGCATACCTGTAACCTCAGGCATTCTGTGCGGCCCAGGCAGCCTGATCATGACTTTGAGCCCAGCCTGACCAACTTAACAGCTTAGCAAGGCTGTGTCATGTCTAAAAATTTCAAAACTTTTTTTTTAAACTGGGGATATAGCAAAATTTGAAGACCCCAGGTTCAACCCCTAGTACCTAAATAGTAGAAAGGAATTTTTTATTTTTTTATTTTTTGTAGAACCAGGGATCAAACTCAGGACCTTGTGCTTGCCAGGCAGGTGCAGCGCCACTGAAGTACAGCCCTGGCCAAAGGAAAAATTTTTTTGAAATTGGAAAAATAAAATTCTCCCTCCCATAGGCTGTTTAAAATTTGTTCCAGATGCTCAGTTAAACTTAAATACACTGGGAAATGCATAACACTTTGTACTCTTTAAGTGCAATATATGGTATAGCATCTTCATGTTAATTTGGGTAAAAACAAGTCTTTATTTTTAAATTGAATAGTATACCATTAATTACTTTTCATTACAGTGGCTTTCTTTTGGTGGTATTAGGGATTGAACCCAGGGCCTTTGCTACATCTCGGTTTGTTTGTTTGTTGTTGTTTGTTTGTTTTTTAAATTTTTAGGGTCTCCCTAAATTTCCCAGGCTGAATTCAAACTTGAGATCCTCTTGTCTCAGCCTCCCAGAGTGTTGGGATTACAAACCTGTGCTACCACACCCAGTTTAAATTATAATTTTTTTTAAAATTAGTCAAACTTTACTTGGAAATAATGATTTGATTAATGTACAGTGGATTTAACTGCACGTTAAGATTTTTGGTTATTTCTAGTAATGTATTTTAGAATATTTCTTCTGACCTTTAAGCAAAATCATTGTCATTTTGAATGAATAAGACTAACTATAAATAAGCATTTTTATTTTGAAAAAGATAGACTCTGAAAGTGTTTTAAATAAGTTAAAAAATAAAAATAATTTAAAAACCATGGCAGGATAGCTTAGAGCAGTGGTGGTAAACCGATGGCACACATGCCACAGCAGGCTGTTCATATTATTGAAAGCTTTAAATTTAGGTTCACCATCGCTGGCTTAAGAGTTAACCCTTATCTTGTGTTTCATATCTTTCTAATCATTCTGAATAGTCATACGTTCATTTTTCTGACATTATCACTCTCCTGTTTTACTTTCAGCTGTGTATAAAAGTACATTGTTATCTTCCCAATTAAAAACAAGCAGACCACAGTTAATCCAGATACTTTAAATTAAATATGTTGTTTTGATATTTGGCAGGTTCACTGTCCCTTGCTACCTAGAAGCTTCTATTTCTTCCTCTCACCTAATCAATATATACACAGGGAAATCAAATAGATTTTAATATCATCAAATAAAAAATTTAAGAAAGATATATTTGTAAAACATACAGTACCTCACAAAGCCAAAATTTTGTTGTTAGAATTTTTTTTTTCACTTTGGACAGTGCCTTGTGTTGGTGGCAATCATTTCAGAGCTCTGAATGGAAACAGCATGTGGTTGATCTTGATGACATTCAGATTTCATTTCAGAAGGAATGACAGACTTTAGCATTAACCCATCAATATGCTCATCAGGTGTTTGTTTGTTTGTTTGTTTGTTTTTTGGTACCAGAGATCGAACTCGGGTCCTTGCATTTGCGCAGCAGGCAGCAAAACAACTGAGCTAAATCCCTGGCCCTCATCAGGTTTTGAATTTTCATTCAATTTGTACACAGTCATGAACTGATTAAGACTGTGTTTTAAATCCAGTAGAAACTGATTTAACCACAGAATGCTTCTTTCTTCTACAGCAAACTGTGGTGCATTCAGATGGCCATAGAGGTTGGGAGATGGAATTGGAAAATCCTTTCCATCTGGATAGTAATATTCTGTGAATTCTGCATAGACAGCAGACATTTCTTGTGGAAGATACAGTGATTTTTTTATGCAGGAAATCATTCTTTTGTGGGAAGAATGACATCGTTCTGCTGTAGAGACCTGGTATATATTGAAATCTTCAAGTCTAACCACAAGAGAACTTGACATCAGCTTAGCTTTGGATTGTTGAGGTAACACTGTAGACATTCTGGAGGTCCCTTTCAGAGCAGAATCCTCCGTTTGTGCTATGGAGAGGCGTGTATTGGGGATTTGGGAGGTGAACCCATGTGATGGTCCTTCACAGCCTGTGTAAGCATTTCAATGTTGCACTTAAATTCATGCAACAACTCATTGGCCCATTCAGTCTTCATTTTGGTTGCATCACTGAAATACATCCAGTGATTACCACTATCTCCTGCTTTATGATAAGGATAATAATCTTTGCTTTGGTATGTAAAAGACAGTTGCATAGCACCTCCAGTGATAGGTCTCTTTGACCCTTTTTCTTTTCCATGAATATCATCACATATGTTTAGATCTAGATGAGAAATCACTAAATGATGGGATGTTTCTTTAACATCAAAGTCATTGAATAGTTTCATAATTGCGTCATTCAGATCAGGAGCATTTGAAGTCTGGCACCTTGTTGGGTAGATGGAGTAACTGTAGAGCTCTGTGAGGGTTCAGGAGCCATATTCTTCCTTTGTTCTGTTGATTTTTCTGTTGCTTCACTAAGAGACTTTGCATATTGTACCATAGCTTTCAACTGTGAATCCGTTAAAACCCATAATAAATCATCCAATATTAGAACTAACTTTGTTGCCACGATATTGCAGTCTTTTAATCTTTTAAGTGTGACTCTGATTTTTGATTGGTTGGTTATTAGTCAAACAGGAGCACATCATTTCAAGATGTGAACTTTGGGTAGCATCTGTTTCCATTTGAAGCATCTGCCTCCATTTGAATCATCTGCCAATTTATTTCTTTAAATGTCAAAACTTCTCTCTGTGGATCTTGAATATGAGTAAACTTAGAATCTCCATGCTTTCGGTTTGCATTAACTATAGATCCGCGGCTGAGAAAGTGCAAAGGATGTATTGAAAACTTTTGTTCCAATTCGGATGACAATAGAATTTACAGAAACAGTAATTCCCTCAACTACTTTTTCAGCAAAGCCATATTCACTTTGTCCTGAAGCAGTTGCAATTGGTGATGGGCCATTAGGGGCTCAAGGTTGTTCACTTACACTCATCTCCATTATTACTTTGTCTAAAGACAAGCAGATAGGATGTGTTTTCAGTTTTGTTCATGGGATCCTAATGGATGATTTATTACAAAAAAACTTTGTTGATAGCAACCCATGAGGGTAAATCCAACATATTCTAGAGCACTTCTTCATCCAACTCCCAAATTCTTCAATTCACTTTCTCCTTTAAGGGTACTTAGATTTATCTTGTCAGGAGATAAATTTTTGGTAAATCTGGAGAGGTGCTTCACGATCTGTTTCTTGATGATCCCTGCCATGGTGCCAAAGCGTGAGAGCTGCTGCTCACTGCCTCTTCTCAGGGCAGTCTCCACTCTGACCCAGTGCACCCTGACAGAGGAAGGGTGCCTTGGAGAGACTCAAGGGCCAGGCTGAGGCTGCAGCCGCTGCCCAGCCAAGACCCGAGCTGGGAGCATGATGTTCAGGCTGCCACAGCTGCCGCCAGCTAGTTGTTTGAAATTCTATTTTAGGTTATTGTTGTGATTTAGTTTTTAAAAATTCCACAAACAGCTTATATGTTCAGAGCTGAGGCACCAAGGAAGATAATTAGATCATGGGAGCACCAACCTTGTCAGTGTACTTACCACTGATAAGTTCATAGCTAAATGGACCATCTGGATGTGGGGTCTAGCTGGAGGAAGTCACTGAGGCTGTGCCTTTGAAGGGTATATCTTTTCTTGGGCTCATTCCTGCTCTCTGCTTTTGGGCTGCCTTGAGGAAAGCAGATTTCCTGCCCCTCAGTGTTTCTGCCTTAGAGCCAGCTGATTATGAACTGAAACCTCTGGAACCATGAGACAAAATTAACCTTTCCTCTTAAGTGAATTTCTCAGATGGAAACCTAACAACTGTCTTCTGTAGGTATAGTTAATACAATATTATGACTAAACTGAATATATAATTGAACTACCAGTGATGTTCAAGGGTTTTACCAAAAATGTAGGAAACTTCTTTGAAATATGTTTTCTGAATTATTATTTTGTCCTCTAATAATGAACAGTCCTCATAAATTACATCTCTCTTCACCAAGAAAAAAAATCAAAGCAAAATCTGTTTTATTAGGTTTCATAAAGTATATTTGGGGTGCTTAATAATAGAATATGTAACTAAAGCATACTCCTCCAGCAGGAATCCTCACATCTCCACCGGGGATCCTAAATCTGGGAAGTACCACACCTACAATTCTGTTTTTGTTTGTGCAGTGTTTGTCTTGGATTTCATATCACTTGGGAACATGTTTTTACTTCTTCAAAATTATTTTCTCAGGGAAGTTTACCATCCTCCTATATGTATATAGTTCCCCTTCTAATGTGGCCATTTATTCAGTTAGAATCATTGCTTTACAGATAACCAAAACCAACCAAACAAAACCCCATTCATATCTTACTTCATGATTATTTTGCCTTGTACTTTAATTTAACCTAACACTATCAGTATTGAGCCTTGAGCTACATGGTTTTTTCAGAGTTAAACTCTCGTCCCTATGCTTATATCGAAGTTTCAGAAGAATGATACAAAGATAGGTATTTACATAATCATAGCTATGCACAGTAGGAAAAGAAAATTTTATTAGTGTAGAAAAGGTTTATTGGGGGATAGAAATAGCTCCTGAGCAACAGGAGGGGTCCCCAGTGTGTTCCCACTGAGGCCCTTTGTCAGGGATAATTTAAACAGAAAAGTTACAGTGTGAGGACAACATGGGTCAAATGATAATAAACCAGTAAGATTTCAAGTATAGTTGCTTAGCTAATATTAATCTAGTAGGGAAACAGGACATTTAGCAAGGGGTGTATGGCTGATGACATCATTAACTGTGGCTTATCTATGACTTCAAACAGAAACATTTTGGGGAAGGGATGGGTCCAGGTGTCTGATGTTTTTCTGAACATAATGGACTGGGTGATACAATTACAGGATAAACTCAAATTTCCTAAATCATCCCTTAGGGAAATATGCAGGTCTGGCCATTGTGACTTTTAATCTTGAGGCCTTGCCTTCTTCAGATGTCCCTCCAGCCAGTTTTATGCGTTCTCATCTTTTTCACTGACTTCCTTAAGGGCCTCTCTCTGACTGACTGGCTATTAATTTCTACCTAACTTAGCTGTCTATAATATTCCCCTCTCTGAAGAGGTATCCCTAACTGCAGTTAGGGGAGAATGGGTATAGTTTCAGTCTAGCTGCTTTAAGCTGAGAAGAGTCCGTGTAGGTAAGACTGCAGTCAGGAGCCTTCTCCAAAGAGCTAATTTAATGGGCCTTGGATAGAAATCATGTTGCAATTTAGCAGTTATGAATTCCCTTTACAAAGTCTTTATCTAGTGGATCCCAACAAAAGAAGTCTAGCACATTTGTTGTTGGCTCTATCTGCAGGATCACTTGGAGTTTGGCAGCTTCTGGGTGAGAATAAATTTTTGCAAGACGTTAAACCACACGTACAAGCAAAGAGCATGAGCTCCAGAATGGAAAGGCAGATTTGGGGAAAGAGGCATGTCCAGACACTGCCCTTAAGGAACTGGAATAGCAGTTGTAGCCAGCTGGCCCCTAGATCTCTCTAATGATAGAGGTTATCTATAACTCTAATATTTCTTTGTCACAAATCCCCCCAATTTTATCTGTAAGAAGATGAAAGTTTCATTGGTTTTGAAGGACAATTTTAGCTAAGGAATTTTAAGACTCTTGCTGAGCTTTAGTACCTGTTACTGTGGCTTTTTAGCCCCACTGAACCATAATGGTGGTTAACTACAGGTATAGCTGGAAACTACCAGCAGGCATCAGTGATTGGAGACCCCTTTCTATATCTACCCTTTATTACTGTGGTATTATTCTTATACGTCGTTTGGTTATACTTTTCTGCTGAGTCTTTAAGGCTGAGTTAAAGTGAGACCTGTGTTAATGAAAATTAACCTCTCACTATATATCAAGGCCAGTTAAGTCTCCTTGGGCATTACTTCTGGAACCATGTATAGAGCCTCTTGGATCCTCTGTCAGTGTCAGCTGTTCAGATGGGTCATGGTCTTGTTTGACCATGTAACTTTCAGTGAAAGCATTGGAGACTTTTCTTTCTCTGGTGACCTTCCTTTTTGGCACACTGTATATTGGTTGACTTCTGTATATTGGTTTTGTCTGAGATCCAACAATCTCCCTGGAGGTTGGGTGACTCACTGGAGTTGTAGGATCTGGTGGAAAGGTTCTCTCATGTACTGGGTCCTTGTTAACCTTGGAAGGCCAGGACTAATTTGGCTGTCCTCTTAGCCCAGTTACCTTTCTAGTTTTGGTCTCCAAACTTAAGTTATTGAACACTCACAAGAGAAGATCAGTTACATCAGTATTATAGTGGGGGCATTAGGTTTAATTATGATCTTATCTAGATATCAAGCAATATATATAGTATATATATAATATGACCAATATATAATAGTATGAACAATGAACTGTTATTTCTTTAGTAGTCATGGTTGAAACCCTGCAGAATGTTAACAGTTTTACAGAGAAAATTTGAGATCAATGACAACATATTAGCATAACAATCCTGATGACATTATTATCTCTGAAACACATTTAAATCTCCATTTAGTATACAATAACTTTTTATTCACTCACCTTTAATTACAGAATGTTAAATGACAGAAATTTACCTAATTTGTTATCTTTTAACCATCCTCTATTGCCAGAGTGACATATAAGTAGAATATACTTGTTTATAGATATGCTTCACAGGTTATTAATGTCTAACCTTTAATTTTTCAAGTGACGTTGCTTGAACTACACAATGTTTGAGCATCTCTAAGTGTTGTAGCACATATATGACATGTAAATAATCACTTTTAAGCATTGGAAAAACATCTACATTATTTTGGTGGCTGTCCAATGCTGGATTGGCATGCACCTTTCATCACAAATAGCTGGAACACAAGTAAGGCAAAGCTAGATGCTTGAACCTAAAAAAGTTTATCATCATAAACAACTTTAGCTGGAAGTCACCAGCCTTTTAAGATGTTTTTTCAGTTTTGTTTCTTTGAAGGTCTGTACACTTGGGAAACACAAATATACCATGAGGTTAGCAATAATTGGTATCACACGTATATAGAAATCTTTACGTACTTTGTTTTTACTCCTAAGACAAAATTTAGACTCCTTTAATAGTTTTTTTTATTATTTTTAAATT
>NW_004624799.1:11415514-11486457 GCF_000247695.1 Heterocephalus glaber | reverse complement strand
CCATTTGTTTTCTATGTTGGGATTCCATCATGTTCCTCAGCTCCTCTATTTTTTTATCTGTGTCCTTTCTAGATTTATTAATCATGTCTTGCACTATGGGCACAATTCCTGCTGTTATCTGAGAAATTATTTCTGATTCCATTTTTTCCAGATCCTCTTTTGTTGCCAGTTCAGTGAGTCCAGGTGGTTGAATATCAGGTTTTTCCATCTCATTTCCCTTTGCGGTTGCTTTAGGTGATCTGGAAGTCTGGTTTTGAGACTTGTCTAAGTGTCTTCTCATTTCAATGTGGGGGGTAGTGTGTGCTGCTCACACCCATGTGGCTCACCTCGTCACTGGGGGCAGTGGTACAGCAGCCCAGAAAGTTCATCTCTTATGCACTGTGGGTGGCTCTGCTCCTTGGCACTGGGGGTGGTGGTAGGGCAGCCCGGAAGGTTCACCTCCTCTGCACTTGGGGCAGATCTTCTCCATGGTGCTGGGGGCAGTGTTACGGTGACCTGGAAGGTTCACCTCCTCTGCACTGGGGGTGAGAAATCCTTTTTTATAGTTATTGAATTTCTCTAAATCTTAGACAATAGTACAATATAAATCTTAGATTAATTTTTGTAGTGCTGTTTTACTTCATGAGTTGCATGATTGTATAGTCAGGGATATTGTTAATAGTTCAGAAGTTTTAATTGAAAGAAACAACAGTGCTTGAAAAATAATTATTACCTGTAAAATTACAAGACTAATGAAGCAAAGATGCTAACCTTGAGAGCTAATAAGTTTCTGTAACTAAACATCAGATATGGTTCTGAAGTTCTTGGCACCAAAATATAAAGCAACAAATGGAAATCAGTCCCTGTTGTCTCCTTTCCAAATGGTACATATGTAGCAGCAAGGAAACTTTTTATATTCAGGCAAGTCTTAGTTTGTGATTCTGGTTGTTGTTGTTGTTGTTTTGATTTGTTTCTCACAAAGGCAATTCTATATACAGTCACTCATGCCTTGGAGCTTGGCTTTGAATGATACTTCTTGATAGGTTTGGTTTTATCCACAGAAGCATCACTGATTAACTCTTAGCTTTTCATTTTGACTCTGTTTTGGCTTAATTTAAATTTTTCTCACCTCACACTCATAGTTTTGAGGTTGTTGTTATTGACAAAGACTGTCTAAATATTTAAAGGTTTAGATAGGAAAGGAATACCCTTACAGTAACTATGTTAAAATCAAACAGCTTAGGATATAATTATTAGGAAAGAAATTTGTTATATAGTACAAATCAAGGATACTAGTTTTGAACCTGAAACTACAGATAATGTTCTTCGTATTTTAAAAATAAAAGCTCTCATTTTCAGTTTGTTGAGGACTTATCCTAAAATTGGATGCATAGAGCCAGGTGCAGTGATCCACACCTATTATCCCAGCACTTGGGAGGCTGAGGCAGGAGGATGGCCACAAGTTTGAGGCTAGCCTGAGCTACATAGCGACATCCTGTGTCATCAACCCCCCCTCCCCCGCCAAAATTAGATACACAAGCTTTTGTTTGACATGTTGGCTTCTAGTATTTATCATACGAAGTTTGAAAAATTCTTGATTTCTTTAAAACATCCACCAGAAAGTGTATCCATAAGTGCAAGTTTGCTTAAAGTTAGTTAGGTTCTTTCTCTTTCTGAGGAGTTCTTACTAGGAACTATTTTTAAAGGCAATTCATTAAGTTATGGAAATTAATTGACATAATTAAGTACATAATTAGTTTTTATACATTAACACTCATGAAACCAGTTATCAGTATATCCAGGTAAGACACTCAAGAAGTCAATGACAAAACTTTATAAATTTGTGGTGAAATAATGTAAGTGTTGTAGAAGATAGCATAAATATATGTTTTAATATAAATGTAATGAACTGGGAGATTTATTTCTGACTTCCACTGTACTGCCTTTGGAGGCCTTTTTTAATATTTCAACCTCAGTTTTTTTCTTTTGTAAAATGAAGGACTTTTTATATTTCTTTTATCAAAGTTTTAGTATATTCCATATTCATTGTGAGTCTTCATTTTACTTTCAGTACTTCAAGGACTATATTTAGATGATCTTTTTGTTATATAAATAACTAATCTTGGATCTTCTTAATGGAAATCCTTCCCTGATAAGTAAAGCAAAATTTTTTTTGTCTCATTGAGAAGTTGTTTGTGAAGACAAATAGAAAATTATAGTCTCATGTAGATTTTCTTATAATCATTAGAATTACTTTATATAATGTCATATTCTAGACCACTGCTTATACCTCCTCCAACAAAATAATGCTGAGGTCAGATTTTCTTCATATATTTCAGACAAAATACCAGGCAGAAAACAGTTTTTAGCTGGGCATAGTGGCATGTGCCTATAATCCCAGTGGCTCTAGAGCCTGTTGCAGGAGTATCTCAAGTTCAAGGCCAGTCTCAGCAACCTAGCTAGACCCTGTCTAAAAAGAGCTCGGTGCTAGGCTGTGGATTCAAGCCCCAGTATCATAACCACCACCCAGCACTACCACCACAACTACCACTGCGCGCACACACACACACACACACACACACACACACACACACAGTTTTCTCTTATGCCAGAAATTAAAAATCTGTAAAATCTAAAAATATTTTTTTCTCAGTTTTAAATCTTCAAACAAAATATATATTGATAGGTGTGACTGACAAAACCCTACAATGATAATTTTTGCAGTATGCTGCTAGAAAAATGGAAATAAAATTTTTTTCAACCTCATTAAAATATTTTTTTCAAGGTTCTACAAAATAATGCGAAGTACCAGGTAGTACCCAAAAAACTGACCATAGGCAAACGCCTAGCTCAGTGTCTACATCCAGCATTACCAGGTGGTGTTCATCGGAAGGCACTTGAAACTTATGAAATTATCTTCAAAATCATTGGACCTAAGCGACTTGCCAAAGATCTTTTTTTATATAGGTAAGAATAATTTCAGTATCTGTTTATATATAATAGAAATAAAAACATATTGCTAAACTTTTATATTTTCTGTGCTAAAAATCTCCTTAATGATTAAAAGTCTTTGATGGCACTCATAAATATTTGAGTTACATGATTTAGAAAACTTTGGAACAGTTCTTAAAGTAAGTTTTTAAAATTAGAGGTCATTTATGGAAAGCTTTCATTTAAAAGAGAACATTCTGCTCTTTAAAGCTTGAAAACTAGATTGAAACTAGCCTGAGACAAACAACATACCTTCATTTCTCAGCAGCTTTCAATATTATTTACTCAAAATAGTCTTCTCCCTTGGTTTCCACAAAATCTCATTTTTTTGTATAGTTACTACTCTTAATCTCCTTTACCAGCCTTTCTTTCTTTACCTAAACTCAAAATACACAGTTTCTTAGGGCATACTTAGTTCTATACCTTCTTATGTTTTCACTTAATATCCTTTCCTTGAGCAACCTTATCTATGCCCATGATTTAGCTTTATAAAACAATTTTATTATACATGTTTAAGGTTTACAACACAATGTTATAAGACACATAAAGATAATGAAATGGTTACAATACTGAAGCAAATTAACATATACATCATTTCACATTGTTACCCTGTTTTTGATTTTTGTGGCAAGATTAACCAAAGTCATGTGGTAAAAATCACAAATACAATATTTTTAATTATAGTCCTCATGTTGTACATTAAATCTTATACTTTTTCATTCTATTTTTCTGCCACCTTATAACCTTTGACCCACGTCTTTGTATTTCTTTCCACCCATTGTAACCAGTTTTGTCTTTAAGATTAGGTGGAAAGGGGCCGGGGATTTAGCTCAGTGGTTTCGCCGCCTGCTGCGCAAGCACAAGGACCCAAGTTCGATCCCCGGTACCAAAAAGAAAAAAAGATTAGTTGGAAGATAATGTCAGAAGGAATGCATGTAGTATGTTTACATGCATTGACACACACCCACACACATGTTAAAAACTGCCTTAAAAGTTCATATAGGGAGGGTGGTAGCTTTAAGCTAGGAGGTAGTTAAAAATAAAGGTTTGAAGATTTGGTTGTTATTTGTTCTCTTTTCAGAATCATGGGGAAAGTTTGCAGTACATTTGTGTTGACCAGTAAAGATGTTAGTAGGACAAAAAAAAGTTACTGGAACGCAAAAGGAAAATGAATGAATATGGTGTCTGGCAAAAGCAAGACATGGGCCCTGGGGCTCATGGAAGAAGTTACCTTGAAAAGGCTGAAAGAGTATATCCCTAGGTCAGAGTGTCTAAAATTGGAGACAAAAAAGTGAGCAGTTGAAGATTATTTCTATTTTCTGTGTAGCCTAGAAGCAAGAGAGATTCTTCACTTGTTAAGAGCTTCCTAAATGCAGGACATGGTTCTAGTACTTGGATACAGAAATAAAAAAGACAGTTATAGTCCCTTCATTTCTGATATAGTTTGTTGGGGAAGACAGGCATTAATTCAAATAAAATGATAAATGTTCTAATAAGACAATATTGAGTTTTATGGGTACAAAAAATAAGGACCTAACTCTAGTGGAATTGGGCGACAGTCTCAAAAAAGATGACATAGGCTGAGACCTGCAATTTTAGGAATCACCCAGACATATAAAGAGGATATAAGTAAATTTTGTCTGTGTGAGCAGCATGTGCAAAAGTCCTGAAAAGTGTACGGAAGGTTTCTGAAAGGAACCAGCCAAGGAATCAGTATACCTGTAATATAAGATGCAGGAATGAAATGGTGAATATACATGGGATGTATAGTGGTGTGCAGTAGCCAAATCTTTAAAAATTGGTAAAAGCTGCATTGGCCACAGGAAATCACTGAGTTTTTACTAGGTACAAATCCTTCAGGTCAGTATTGAAGTACTACCTATTAAGATGATAAAGATGAGATGGTGGTCTCTTCTAGGTAAGTATCTGGAGATGAATAACATGTTCAAAAAGATCTAGGGTGACTTGGTGATTGAGTGAAGGTTGGAGTAGGGAATTTTAAAAAGGGGTTAAGAATCACTCTTCGATATATAGCCTTTGTCTAGCCAGCTAGATAGTGATGCTATATTTTGAAATGGAAATTACAGAGGAAGGAATGGATTTTGAGGGAGAAGGGAAAACTTCTGCTTCAGAATTGTGAAGTATTAAGCCTTTATTCTTTATTTTTTTGTACCGGGGATCGAACTTGGGTCCTTGCGCTTGCGAGGCAGGCGGTGGAACCACTGAGCTAAATCCCCAGCCCATGCCTTTATTAAACAACTAAGTAGCTACTGGGGTTATGAATGTGAAACTCAGGTGAGAGAACTTGTTTTTAATGGACATACTGGGTGTGATCACAATATATGGTGAATTTTTAAATTCGAAAATCTTTCTTACATTAAAAGATACATTGCCATTAATCCCTCTCAGATTAGTCCCCCTTTACTGGAATGTATTTATCCCATTCCCATTTTTCTAAAGCGGTTCTGGAAGTTCTCTTTCATGAGTGTCTTTATAAGATATGTTAAAAAAATATATATAGTCACTGGTGCTGCTGAGTGCCATCAGGTGGAAAGGCGAGGTCTTAAAAACACTACCATGTGTCCTCACCCACCTTATTCACAGGATCTGGTATCATGCAACTTCTAGTTCTTCCCTAAAGCCAGAATGACTATAAGAGGTAAGCATTTTGAATTGATTCAGGAAATTGAACCAGCCAAGACAGCACAATTAAAGACACAAAAGAGGACTTACAAAACTGCTTCAGAAAGTGACAAGGACAATGGGATATATGAATTAAAAGATTAGGGGGATATATTTTGAAGGGGTTAATGATAATTTGTCTTTTACTCTAATAAGTTTTTAAAAATTTAAATATTAACTACAGTTTTTTATCACACCTCATAGTTGTCAGTATACAGATACCATTTTAAGTTAATCAGTGCAATTTATTTCATCAAAAGTTTTATATACATATACAATTGCATACAATTAATATTTTGTCATAATTTTTTCTTGCCCTTTCTCCTTTACAAAATATTTAAATAGTTCTGGATTATTTCCTCTTCTTGCAAATGCTGCCATGTCTGTGAAACCAACACTGCTCAGTTTATATGAAATATATTACTTGCCTTTGGGTAAAACACTGAAGCCTGGTCTACAAGGATTGCTAACTGGTATTCTCCCTGGCTTAGAAGAAGGATCAGAATACTATGAGAGGTAAAATGATGTTTCATGGAACTATGTAATCCAATTGATGACTTTACCAGCAAGCATCTTTAAATCTGTTGTAGCATCACAAAAGTGAATTATTATAGATACTTCCATATGTAACATTAAGATTTCTATAGCAATAAAAATTATATACTGTGTGTCATACTAAAAATAGCTGTGTGGTAAAAGCAGAGACTTTAGAGTGACTGGGCTTAAATCAACATCTGTACAGACACTGTGTGAACTTGGTATTTTTAACATTTTTGAATTGTAGTCAGTTTTCTCATCTATAAAAAAGCATAATACTTATTTCATTGTGTTGCTGTAATAATGAAATCACTTAGTCTAGTGGTGCCTTGCACATACGTCATTCAAAAAACACAACAGATAGGACATTTAGATTAAGGAAAAGAATGAAAAAGTGGCCCATATACTGACTGTTTTTAAATTGTTAAATAGTCTACTACGAAGTACAGTGCTATTTTACTGTATTTTTACATGGTACTCTTGATTTTTTTTTAAATTTTAAGTTTTCAAGGAAAATGATCAGATCTGATTTAGAGCCTATTTTTTGAGAGTTCTAGACAGTGTTTGATGCCAGTAAGTATTCTTACAAGAAAAAAAAAATTGAGTTGAGGTTGCAAAAATTGAAATTGCCAAATTTACTTTATAAGTAGACTTATTTAAATTTAAATAATCTATTTAAGTGCATTGACCACTTTATTTTGTTGTATCTCAGCTGTTCCCATAATGCAGTAGGAATCTAACTCTGAAAATACTGGGTTACCCTTTTAGGCTACTTTGAAAAACTTTGTCCTAAAAGCTTATTTACTTTTATTAACTATTTTATTTATTTGCTTAACATTTTAGAAATATAAATTATTTTATTTAGCTTTGAAGTAAGGTTTATTTTATTTTCAGTTCTGTTTTATTTTCTTACAGGAAGTATAGAATCAGTACTAATTTAGCTACAATTAAAAATTTTTTTTAATTTTTTAATATACAAATTAAATAATTATGGTTGTATCTCATGATTTATCATATAGCTTGTTATTCCATGCATAAATAAAAGCATTCAAAAATGTTTTATTTTAATGCACATATAAATTGAGACCAAAAGAGATTACACTGTCAGTATTAAGCCATACAGCAACTAGAACTCATTCCCTTATTTTTACTCCATTATACTACAGTGAAATAGTCTGTTACGCATTGCATTGTTAAAAACAAAAAGTAATCTTTAGGGCCAGGAATTTAGCTCAGTGGTTCCACCACTTGCCTCGCAAGCACAAGGACCCAAGTTCGATCCCCAGTACCAAAAAAAAAAAAAAAAAGTAATCTTTAATGTAGTCCGTAAAGCAGTAACACATCTTTCATTTTGTCATAAGCCTAATTCATTAACATCATTGTTAACATATGATTTCAAAAAGAAAGGAACAGTTAGAGATGTATCATATTGAAAATATAGATTTAAGATTTTGTAGAAAATCAACAGATGTTCTACCATAGCATTACTATTAACTAAAAATTATATATGGTGGTTTATTGCTTAGAGTAGTTTAACAGTGAGGTTAGATAGGTCTTATGATGGGTCTTTTTTTATTCTCTTCATTTTATAGATGAAGAAACTGAACTGTAGCAAGATGAAGTGATTTCCCCAAAGTGCACAGCTAATAAATAGTAGAGTTACGACTTAAATTGTCCTCTGACTGTAAAAGTATACTGTTCTTCCAAACTACCACACTTATTTCCAGGCAAGGATCACTGTGTCATAGATAATTTCATACATTTTTGGAAAAGACTAATGGTATATTATTTGAAAGATAATAATGGTATATTTATTTTAAAATACACTGAATGTTTCTGCTCATACACCATTTCATTTTTTGCCTCAGAACAAATACATTGTTGGAAAAGGTTGCTTCTGCAGTGGACCAGTCAGCATTCTATAGTGCCCTTTGGGGTAGTCTTCTTACCAGTCCTGCTGTTCGTCTGCCTGGAATCACATATGTTCTTGCCCATTTGAATAGGAAGCTTTCTATGGAAGATCAGCTTTATATAATCGGCAGTGATATAGAGCTAATGGTAGGTCCAAAATTATGGTTGCACATTTCACAAATATTTCCTTAGAGATAGGTACTATTTTAGATGGATATTGAGGCTCATGTAATGAACAAGGTTCCTGTTTTCATTTTTTTCACTAAGGAAAACTAAAGGCTAAATTATTAACTTTAAAAATCAATTACTGATTTTAAAAGCTTAATTTTTCATGAAAAGGTGATGTTATTTATATCTGTCATCGCTATTATCTGTTAGTCAAGCAAAGTAATGGGTTTTGTTGTTACTATCTTCTAGATCAGACCAAACTGTTAACATAGCCACATTTATTATAATTATTATATGAATGTATTTTATATTTAATTTATATTTTTACTCATTATTCTCTCTCCCCATATAATATGACTGATTTTTATCCAGATTTTTATTAGATTTATTAAAGTATAATTCATATTCACTGAAAGTAACTCTTCTTACAAATACAGTTGTATGAATTTTGGTAAACTACAGACCTGGAACTGTTACTACAATCATGATACAAAAACTTACATCACTCCAAAAGTTCTGTGAACTTTGTGGTCAGGTCCCCTTCCACTGTACTTCCAGGCCTTTGCAAACAGTAATCTGTTTTCAGCTTCTTTAATTTTGCTATTTCTAGAAAGTTATATAAATGAAATTATACTGCATGTAGTCTTCAAGTACAGTGTTCTTTTCATAACATATTTGAGATTCACCAATGCTTTTGTGTGTATCACTGATTTGTTTCTTTATTTTGGTAATATTATTCTATTGTATGACAATACCACAATTTGATTATTCATTCATCAGTTAATAATGGATATTTGAGTTGTATCCCATTTGGACCAATTATAAGTAAAGCTACTAAAAACATTTGCATATGGATGTTTTTGTAGACATACGTTAGGGCTGATTTGGTGTAAAATCATCAGAACCTCCCTATTTTAGCATTCTGTGATCTTTTGAATACTTTATTAGAGAAAATGAACTAACATTCTCATGGCAAAAATTCCCAGCATAATAGGCAATAGATGTTAAACGCTCTCTTTTTTTCAGGTAGAAGCAGTAAGTACCTCAGTGCAGGACTCCAGTGTACTTGTACAGAGAAGCACGCTGGACCTCATACTCTTCTGTTTTCCATTCCACATGAGTCAGGTAAAACATGAATGACTGATATTAATAAAAGACATTCTTAGAAAATTACAGATTCATCATTATGGTTATTTTTAAAGGCATTATACTTTTTGATTTACAAAGCATACAAAATAGGTTCCTTTTTGAGGAATGGAATTTGTGAAAAATTTTAAGAAAAAGATTGGTTTGATAAGAGTGTGTTAATTGAAACAGGTTGCTTCATACCTTTGGAAAAAGTTCTAATTTATATAAACAAGAGGTACTTCTTAGTAACTCTGAGTAAGCCAAGATTCAGAGATGCAGGCCTTTCTAGCCAGTCAGTACCAATATGTTTAATGTTCTCTTGTCTTGCTTTCATGATTTTAGGATGTAGAATCTCAGCAGCATTGGCTATAATTTGAGAGTAAAATAGTTACTGATATTTGCTAGTGCTTTTGTTATAAATTAGACCAACTGTCTTGACACATCATGAATGAAGTGCCTCACTGCTGGAATTTAATAAGTATCATCATTTTTTTTAAAGCAGTCTAAAATTTTAAGTCCCAAACATTAAGAGTGATTTGAAGTATCAGAACATAAGTATGCAGAATGGTGAAACGAAATACCTAACAAAAGTGATTCAGAATTTATAACATAAGATTATTCCTAAAAAGTCATTAGTAGAAAAAAAACTATTTGGGGCTTTTCATGACTATTAGAAGATAACTATAGTAAGTTTTCATATGATTGGCTAATTTTTATTTATCCAATTTTTTTCTTTATTGCTCTATTTAAATTTTAAATTTTTAAATTTAATTTGAATAAACAATATTTGGATACTTATGTTCTCTTGTCTATATTACCACTAATTGAGACATAAAACACCTCTACTTTCTGTTTTGAGAGTCTTTCCCTTAACGAGAGGCCTTTATTCTATCCTCTGAATTTTCACAGAAATATCCCTACTGGGGATATTTTGGTACAAATTCTAGTACAGAAGTAGCCAAAAAATTCATGCTTTTTTTTTAAAGGTGGAAAGAGAAAACAAGAGTATGCCAAAGAAATATATGTAGTCCAGAGACCTAAAACATGTATTATCTGGCTGTTCATCAAACGTTATTGACTCTTGCTTTTGAACTTTCTGCTTTCCAACAATCAGTATTAGTAGTCCCTCACTTAAATTCCTCACTGGGATGTGAGGAATTAATTCTTGGTAGACTTAAATTGATAAGAACTTAATTTGTAATATCCTTAGATTGATGCTTCAGAGCCTTTTTAAAGATTTTTCTTTCTTTAGTACTTTGTTACTTTGTATTCTTTCCAGGCAAGATTTTCTCAAACTGTACCCTCTATAATTTGTTTTATAAAAACAGTACTATACTGAATGTGTTTTTAAAGGTAGATATCTAATTCTAATACTCTTCTAATTCTGATACTGTGCTCTTCTCTCTAATTACCCAGTTCTAATACTCTCCTCCCCATTCCTATACCAGATTTTTAGATTACCTAATTTTATGGATCATAGTCATTCTGATTTCCCACTTTACCTTTGTACATGTCTTGCATGTAGTAAACTTAGTATTGATTGTATTTCTAATTTAAGTTATTATTTTATTTCCAAAAATAAGATTGCTATTACACTGTAGATGGACTGTTAGATTACTTTTACTTATTTCATGGAAAGCTGACTTGAATATCTAGTATTTACACTTTTGAGATTATAATTGATTTTTTATACATTAAAAAGAAGAAAAATAATGATATACTTCTGTGTGTGATAAAGTATAAGCACATTTGTAATCCTTTCAGGCCACTCGACCAGACATGATCAGGATATTGTCAGCAGCCCTTCATGTAGTACTAAGGAGGGATATGTCCCTGAACCGAAGACTTTATGCATGGCTTCTTGGTAGGTAGTCATAATTGAGAAAAAAATGGAGAAAGATTTGTCATACATAACTATTATCAAGTTTTATATGTTCTAAGTAAAAAAACTAAAACTTTTTCTATAAATGGACAGTAAAAAACATAAACTATTAATGATGTATTATATAAAGAAATTACAAAACTTTAGTTGAAGTTATTTGAATCCATATGGTCACATGAGACTTTTTTTCCCCTCTTATAAATTAGTAAAGAAGGATTAAGTTAATAATGAAAATGACAATTTCTGAAACTTTAAAGTCATCAAAGGAATCAGGATTAGTAAGTACCACTAACTTCCACATGGTCCCAAACTCCCACTGAAGCAATGAAACATTGTGTACATTTTGGTCAGCTATACTTTTTGTCAGTGTTTGGCCTAGCCTCCCAACTCCTTACTGTCTAGAGTGAGAGGACACAGAATCTCTTGGATGATTTGAGTCTTCAATTATTTTACTGTGGTAAGATGGGGATTGGAGGACAAGGTAATTCTGGAAAAATACTATGATACTTATGTACTGAATTCGTTTCCCTTTATTAAACTATCCGAAATGATCTCTCTTGCTGACATTGAATGGGCTTCTAATTGGTAAGTGTTTAGTGCTGTTTTTGAAATATTTGCTGTTCTGGTATTTACTGAACAACAGTTTTGAGAATTCTATTTTAATTCATTTGCAATTTATTTCCATGGAGGTTTTGATAACAACGGTACTATCGTAGGACCCAGAAGTACAAGACACAGCAATCCTGAAGAACATGCCACTTACTATTTCACTACCTTTTCAAAAGAATTGTTGGTCCAGGTAATGAATGCTTTCATTATTCTTTGCTTATTTGGTGACCACTAGTTACTAGGTGTAACACAGATCTGCCTTAATTGAATTTGTAGTTGAAGGGATGGAGACAAGACTAGAACACTTTCTAAGAGGGACAATAACCAGCAAATGGCTAAAGTAAAATAAATAACCATAAGCTAGATTCCTTTGTAAGGCTAGAGCTATTTCTTTTCTTTGTTGTTTTTATGACTTTACTAAAACATAGTTCAGCTTCTTATCTATGTGCTCTATGAACATTGGAGCTTTTCCTAAAGGTGGACTGAGGTCTGTATTATTTCCTATGAAACCAGAGGGGAATTTGGACCATAGCCGGAATCTAAATGTGGTAAAATAGTCATTGTAAAGGAAATGTTAACATTATCCATATATTTATTTCATATTATTTTCACTTCCCTTATATTTTCAAGATAAGCATGGAGTAACATACTGAATTTGGAGTCACTAATGGTACAATAATTGCATAATAGCAGCTATTACCTTGATGAAGTGACATAGTTTGGGGTCCATGACCTTAAACAGAAACATTTTCATCTTGAGAGTGAACAATACTTATGATTATACTTTTCTTGATTTTTTGACTCTTCTATTTTTTTCCCTAGGGAAAATGTAAGCACTTCTTTTTCTCTCCAGACAAATAAATGTAACATTTTTCTTTCTAGCAGAGGAAGAAGGCTTCAGAAAAGTGATGGGGGATGTAAATCTGAATTGCATATGGTTATATTTAAAAGTATTTTTTCTTAGGCAAAAATTATTTCAATCTATTTACAAAATGACTAGTACATATTTCCTTTTTAAAGGCAATGGTGGGAATCTTACAAGTGAATGGATTTGGAGAAGAGAGCACTCTAATGCAAGATCTAAAACCTTTTCGTATTTTAATCAGTTTGCTGGACAAACCTGAGCTAGGTAAGATATACCATTATCCCAAGGGATATGTAATTTATGATAGTTTTGTAATAAAAATAAGATGAAGTCATTAGAAAAATTGCTGTGTTTTGAGATAACTTTTAAATAGATTCTCAATTTCTTAAAGTTTACAAAGTTAAGATATAGGTATACATGCAGCCTATATGTTATCATTCCTCATGTCTTGTATGTACTATATATGTAGCAGAAATCATTTTAAAAAGAGCTTATCCTCTTAATCCTTACTAAGTTACAGAAACTAAAACATGTACAATCTCTTATAACCTAAGAGTTCACAGAATTTAAGGACTTGGGCAGAAATATTTGGATTAGGGGCCAGGGATTTAGCTCAGTGGTTACACTGCCTGCCTTGCACAAGGACCTGAGTTTGACCCACGGTACCAAAAAAAAAAAAAAAATTTGAATAATGTTTCTCTTTCTCATTACCCCTTTTATTTTATGTTTTCTCCTTTCTCATTGTGTATTAATTACATATTAGATCTACTGGAAAGCTAAATATAAGACAGAAATTAAGAAAGCAGATAGTAACAATAAAGTGAAAATATAATGTGTAATTTTTCAAGTTACATTTAGATATTTAGCAGATATGCTAAAATTCACCAAATCTTAAAGTGAAAATATAAAATATTTAAAATACAAGAATATCAAGTTATATTGATTGCTCTGACAGGTTTAGTTTTTAGGTATTGTACGATAGTAAGTGAAGCTGAGGAATTTTTAAAAAGGAAATTGGCATCTGTTATAGCAAATAAAATTTAGCCTTATGCAATTTTATAATTAAATTGTCAGTAGTAATAGTAGCAGTAGCATTTATTAAATAATCATTAAATTCTAGGAACTATGCTCTGTACCAAATACTTTTCTTCATCCTTTAAACTGTCATATAAATTTATTATCTTCATTCTGGATAAGGAAACCAAAGCTCAAAGAAGTAAATAACTTGTCCAAGGTAACAACTATAAACTGGTCAAATCAGTTTCCCTCATTCTGTCACTTCTGTTATGTAAATCTGTACTTTAAGTGGACATTTTTCAGTTGTTTAAGGATTTCTCAAAATGTGAAGTTTAACTTCTGAAAATTATTTTAAATACTTGTTTTAAAACATTCTTTGAAATAATTTTTAAATAGTCATAATTTACCTATTCTAATTACTGTCTTTACTTTGTATATTAATTTTAGGACCTGTAATCCTGGAAGATGTACTAATTGAGGTGTTTAGAACATTGTATTCCCAATGCAAAGCAGAATTAGATCTTCAGATGGAACCACCCTTCAGCAAGGATCATGCTCAGTTAAGCAGGTAGACTACCAAAAAATTAAGCATGATATAAAGATGTTCTTACTGATTATTATTCATAAAGTAGATAGTACTCTTTATGTTCACTTAATGAAATTTGAAGTATTTATAATTGGAGATCTTATATTGTTCTATAAAGTTTGTGATCTAATGAGTAAAATTGATTTTCCACTGTATTTTGGTAGTATGAAGTACCATAAGTCACGCGTCATTCAAATAGGCACTTTAAGCACGACCATACAGCCAGCATTTGTCAGAAGTGGTTCTTCATCTCACCGGTTTACAAAATTAAATTTTAGCAGTGAACATATTGGCCCCAAGAATTTAATTTGACTTACCAAACTTACAGGAGACTGCCACATTTTAGTTAATAATGGTAATTGTTAATAATGGTATTTTGTTTGTTAAGCAGTCCTGGTGGTTCATAGGGTAGTGCCTCTTAGTGGTTTAACACACTCAGATACTAAATCATAGATTACAAAAAGTCTTGAAAAAGATAATTGTTAAGTGAATGAAAGGCCACTGAATATTCTTTTTTTTTCAGTTATAGTTATTCTTTCACATATGTATATTTATACTTATTTTGAATGCCTGGGACAAGTCATGTAACATTAGCATGTCTTGTTCTCTTTAGTGATAGATACATGCTAACAAAGTCTTTTTCTTTTCTTCTCTGCTTTAAACAGACCACTTTTAGTATCATCAGTCTTTATAATATGACAAAAGTTTTAAGGTTATAATAGTTTTAGATAATTGGCATTTTATTGATGTCTCCTTGTAAAACACTTTAAGACATTTTTTGATTTTTCATTATATAATTCCTTGTATTTTTTAGAGAAGTTTATGTTAATGAACATAGTATTACTGTGTCATTCTGCCCTGTGCCTAAGAATTTATGTTGCCCCGTAGAGTATTTACTTTTCTATCAACAACTGTAATACCTCACTGTATAAAGACAAGCACTTGCCTACCATATACAAGGCCCTAGGTTTGATCCCCAACACCTACAGATACAGATATCTATCAGATAGATAGCCATAGATATAATTGTTTTGTTAGAGAGATAGGAAGAGAAAATAGGTTAAGTAACAGACTAAATGGTAGTCATTTGAAATAACAGTTTTATTTTTCCCTCATGGTATTTTAGTAATAATAGCTATTTGCAATAATAGTGCTTTTTATTATTGTTTTTAAAGGTAAGAATAATAATTTGAGTGAAACTGGTCAAAATAAACTTTGTTAAAATCCTGAACAGCACAAAGAAGCAAATAAAATTCTTTAGAATCGAGACTGTCAAAATCAAATCACTCCTTACTTTATACATGTCATAGTAAACAAAACAATTTATTGCCAGATTAACACTGTGCACTTAAGAGTTCAGAAAAATCTTCCTGTTCTTTTGTGGTTTTTATTATATAAGGCTTTCTGATTTTGATTATACATTTGAGTTATGAAAACTCAAATTTGGAAGAATAATTGCATATAAAGTAAGAGAAGAATGAAAATAGATTAATATTATTTGTTGCAATATTCTTACATGTTTTGTAGCAGCTAACTAGGAATTTGCACTACCTCAATGATATTGCATTCAAATTTAAATTTGGAAAAAAAATTTGTAATACTCTTAGTTTTTCTTTTCTTTTCTTTAGTAAACTAAGGGAAAATAAGAAAACAGCAGAGCTGATTAAAACTGCCAACCTTCTCTTTAATTCCTTTGAACCTTACTATATGTGGGATTATGTTGCACGTTGGTTTGAAGAATGTTGTAGGTAAGTTAAACTATTTCATTTGTTTTAATATCCAAAGCTAGTTTTTAAGTTGTTTAATCTCAAGAATTTTTTTATACATTCTACTTCTACTGAGAACTATTAATTATTTAGTAGCCATAATCTGACTACCTTGTTACTCTAACATATAAAAATTATTTCTCATATCATCCTAGAATTGGAAGGGAGCTCAAAAATGAATTATTCAGCAACATAAATGAAAGATTTTTACCTCTCTATAGGAATCTAGCTTCTCTTTGTTACAGAGAAGATAACAAATTTATACTGCTGCCTTGGCACACTTTCCCAAAAGTATTTACACTTTTAGTAACAAACCTCCTGTGCACCTGTGCATTTTCAAAGCCATAGGACTTGCCCATATTATCACTGAAGTGATAAAGTCCTCTAATCTTTCAGATTGAAAGCCTAAAGAATAGTCCAAAACCCTAGAATACGAGTAAACTAGAATGAAATCTGTCTGGATTTTAAACCAAACTTATTAAGAACCATGTTAACCTCTCAAGCCTCATGGGCTTGTAGTAAAAAAGTAAGTATATACAATATTATGTTTAGAAGTCATTAAAAATGTAAATACTGCTATACATGAATTCCTTTAATAACTTAGCTTTTGGATACCCACTTATCTGGTGTTGAACACCTTCCTGACAAGCATTGTGCTAGGCATATAAAGTCTATCTTCACAGAACTGATAGTAGGGCAAGTAAGATATGCATATCCCTAGTATTAAGTTTAAAATTGCAAATGTCTTTTAGAAAGAATAAAATATAAGAATAGAGAGGACTTATGAGTATCTTTTTACCACCTAATCCTATCCTGAGTTTTCACTTTCTATGTGAAACTATATGTTTCTACAAACAACACATACTGCATTTGTGTGTCCACAAACTCACACCCATGCTTCTCGAACTAATCTGAGCACACACAAACTTTTGTATTGTTAGGCCTTCCCTTGTGCTAGTCTTCCTAAAATATTCCACCTTTTGTGCCCATCTGGTAAAGACCTACACCTCTATTGATGTCCTCAAATCTCCCATCAAAATCAATTACTGTCACACTGCCACATTGTTGTATTTATTTATCTACATGATTATATTTCTCACTTGGACTGTATCATATTCTTTGTGTCTTTAGCATGTAGAGCAATGTGTGGTCATATAGGATTAATATTATGTGAATGTTTGTTCAAGGAATACTCTACGTGGGCCAGAAGAGAATTCCTGGAAGAGATACATTTGATCTCAGGACAGGTACATTCTAGATACAAGAAAATGAAGGCAGAGGAGGATTATAGTCCAGCAAGACAAATTGGTAAACACAAAGTTTCTAAATTTAGAAATCAAACAGCAAACAATCCATTTTAACTAGGAGATAAGCAATGAGAAGTAAGTTTTAAAAAGTGAGATCCATTCAGAAAAACTTGAAAGTAAAAGATAGGCATTACAAGGAAAGGTTAGGCCTAAGACTCTAGCTTTGAGAATTTTCCAAATAGAGGTATGGTAGTGTATTGGGGGAAAGGGTCTGTTTCATCACAAGAACGTTAATTTGTGACCCATTGTTGACTTGGCCCTCATTAAGAAGATAATGATGTTTCCCAAGTACTCATCACTTGAGAGTGTACTTGATAAAATAAATTTTGTTTTTTCAGGAGGACACTGCATGCCAGACTTCAGGTTGGACCTGGAGATAGTAGTGAGTCGTCTGAATTACAACTGACCAATTTCTGCTTACTGGTGGATTTTTTGTTGGATATAGTTTCTTTGGTAAGACCACCTTGGTAAAAAAAAAAAATATCAAGGAAATCTAAGAACATAGTTTAAATATTTCATGTTGGAGCTCAGTTCCATCTTTAAAATTAAATTGATTTTCTTCTCTTTGGTATAGCTTTTTTTCATAAAATTTTCCAAGTGTTTTGTCGTTTTACATATGTGAATATAATACATGGAATATATTTTCTAACTGCATGCTATAAAATGATAGGTGTTTACTACATTGGCCTAATGCTGCATTTATATTCATTGATGATTATTTTTTCTTAATAAAGACTGTTGGAAATCTTTTTCTCTTATGTTTTCTCTACTCAATTCTGTGCTTTCTCATTTTGAAGCCTACTAGAAGTATGAGGGTGCTGTGTCAGGTATGACATTCAGCCTGTTTTTAACTGATTCTATTCACTTTTGTTACAATACTATTTCTGTAATATAGCAGATAAAACTGGGATTTTTTTATAATATAAAATTTAAAAGTACTTAAATTGAGAATTTGGGAGTAGAAATTTTATGTCATCAATAATTAACTACAATGTTAATTAAGAGCATGATACCTATAAAATTTTTTTATAATATATACTTTAAAAGTACTTAAATTGAGAATTTGGGAGTAGAAATTTTATAAGTCATCAATAATTAACTACAATATTAAGAGCATGATACCTATAAAATATGAGTAAAATTATTACCTTGTTTTGTGCAGATTAAAAAATAAATGACTTTCATCTTATAAATTGTTTAATTATCTTTCATTTCCCTTTTATTTTCAGGAGACTTATATTGAAATCCAGACAGAACACTTGCCCCAGTTGCTGCTCAGGATGATTTCTGCTCTGACAAGCCATCTCCAGACATTCCGCTTATCTGAGCTCACAGATTCACTCAGGCTCTGCTCAAAGATCCTTAGCAAGGTTCAACCTCCTCTGCTATCTGCTGGTACTGGAGGCATGTTGCAATTTCCAAATGGGCAGAACAACACAGTCAAAGAATGGGAAGACAAAAAGGTAATCTTAGCTATTATTTTTGGTATTAGACCTTGTAGTTCTTCAAAGTAGAACAGTTTCTGAGTTAAATCACTGTGCATGAGCATTAAAATATCAGTGAATTGGGCCAGGGATTTAGCCCAGTGATTCCGCCTCCTGTCTCGCAAGCTCAAGGTCTTGAGTTCGGTCCCTGGTACTAAAAAAATATATATATATCAGTGAATCTTTCTTAGTTCCATGTGATGTGGTAGTAGACCATACTGTAGGCTTTTGGCCATAATGCACTTTAATGTCCTATATTAGTACTTTCCAAAACAAATACAATGTGAGTGACATTTAAAAAGTAAGAAGCAGGTGAAATTATTTTAAATTATATTTTACTTATCCCAATGTAGCAATACATTATTGTTTCAACATGTAATCTGTATAAATTTGACAATATATACAAAGTAATTTGATAAAAAAATTATAGTTTTTTATGTACTGTCTTCAAAGTGATATTTTATACTTATAGCATATCTGCAAATGGTGTATTATTTTTCTAATTTTTTTCTGGTACAGGGAATCAAACTCAGGAACTGCTGCATTTTTAACAGAAATACTTTATCTGTGTTGAATTTATAAAATTTACACTTGAAAAACTGAAATTACATACAAAATTTTTCCAGATATGCTTAATTTTCTGATAACTAAATTATCAATTTTTAAACTTAAGTAGAATTAAAAATTTAGTTTCTCAATTAGTCTAGCCACATTTCTATATGGTAGCCACATTAATATGGCTGCCATATTAAACAATGGGTCTGTATTGCAACTTTACTGGTCCTTTTCACATACACCAAATTTTTCACATGATCTTGAAATCCAGGATGTTTTTACTGTCCTCAGTCATCTAGATGGTTAATACTGTCTTTATCAAATTGAGAATTAAACCTTTATAATTTTAATGTCTGGTACCACTAACATAGCTAAACACAGGGAAAAATCAATAATATAAAAGCTCTAATAATTTAAAAGGTTTATAATCAAATGTTTTAGTAACTATGAATGAAAGCATTTAATTGAATTGTATAATGATTACATTGACTTTAAGCACGATGTCACTATACTAAAACAAAGATTTAAAATTTTTAGAGTACATTGTTAGATTATTACCTAAATCCTAAGTTTGTGTAATTGCCTTTTTTTACCCCTTTAGATGCCTTTTTTCCCAGATAGGCAAATATATTTTAGGATGATCTCATATAACCTTTCCCATCAGATATTAATCCTAAAACTTTTTTCTAAATGTATTGCTCTTCAAAATGAAATGAAATTACTGACCTTTGGGCATTGTAAATATACTCCAGGATTAGCCTACATAAATTAAACCACCCTTATTTTCCTTCCAACCTGCTCATTATATGTGATACATAATATATACTAATATTAATAATTGTGTATACATATGTGTCTACCATTGATGAAAATTTAATTTTCTTGCATTTTTTCCTTAAATTGTGCTCCTAAGATTTTCTTAGAAATAAAACTAAAATAGCTATTAACTAGTATTGAAGTTTTGGTTTTCATTTGAATGAAATTAATGAGAGTAGGAGAAGCAAGGCCGCCCTTGGTGTCTTTTCAATCGGATATTCAAATCTTTTAAGATTTACTACATAGACATCCAGAGACCCTCGTTGGTGGTTATAGATAAGGTAAAAGGTAATATTCACTCCTATTAAATGAACAACAATTAAATAATATGCTCTTTTAAAATTATAATGCCATTAATCTTAGAGTGTGCCTTTTCCCTTCTGTCTCTGCTTTTCTTTTATGCACCCAGGCCATGTATATTTTTCTCTTTATTTACTGAAGTATGATGGTATTATCTTAATTAGATGTCTGAAAATGATCATATTTAAAGGTTGAGTGTTTTCTATATTTCCTTCTTTGGAAAGTGTAAGTAAAGGACTGATAGTATTTTTTAAATCTAATTTGGTTCTATGCATTTCATGTATTTTTGTAAAGTCAGTGTATTGGATCTCTATGCTCAAATGCCCAAAACATCATTTCTTTGTATTTTCAAAAAGACATTGTATTATAAAATGATTATATATATTTTAAATATCTGTATATCTGTATAATATAGTCCATTCCAGTAAATGTTTATAAATGCAACTGGATTATAGCTTGAGTTCTTTAATATCACCCATTTATGATTACTTTGTTACAACAGATTAATATAGAAATAATTTTATAGTAATAAACTAATGACAGTTTTATCATTTAAATGTCTTTTTTTAAGTACATGATTTTAGATGATCACTAACTTTTCAAAAGAAAAAGTTGTCAAATTCAATTTTGATAGTCACCTCTAAACTTTGGAATAATATGAAAAGCTGATAACCTGTGGTGAAAAAAATGTGAAGTTTAAAATTGCCTCATCTGAGCTCTTCTAACTGCTAAGCCTCTATAACCTTGGGCAAGTTTTTTGTTTCATTGTGTGTGTTTTTTTTAACCTCACTGAGCCTCAGTTTTCTTATCTTTCAAATAAAAAAGCAAATTAGGCAGTCTCTGAGCTTCTCAATCCTTTCTAGTTGGAAGAGATGTATAACAAGTGATTGCACACTTAATTATAGTTCCAATTAATGTATGAAAGAAAGTATGGAGAGAAGTGTGGAAAATGGGTGACCTGACCTAGACCAAGGGCTAATGATGGCTTTCTTGAGGAAGGAATGTTTAAGTGAAGCCCTGGAAAAATTGGTGGGGTGGAGGTAAGGTAGAAAGGATAGAGCATGGGACAGAGAAAGGATCATTTGCAAAGACTGAGTCAGGAAGGAACACTGCAGATGGGCTGATACAGCTTTGAGGGAGATAGAAGCCAGGTTTTACAGAGCCTTGTTCACTGTACTAAGGCTTTTATTCTTTATCTTAGGAGCAATGGGAAGACACTGAAGGGAAAAAGGCAAGTGACATAATCAGATTTGTGTATTAGAAAAATTACTGTGGCTGCAGTGTGGAATATGGATCTGAGAAACAAAAATGGATGTGGGGAGACCTGCAGTAGTGCAGGTGAGAGGTGGTGGTATTTGTGCCAACAAGATGGGGGGAGTAAGGAGAGAAATGGATGAGTTAACCATATGTTTAAGAAGGCAAATCAAAAAGATTTAGTAATAGATTGGTAAGGATAATAGGTGATCACTAATATTTGAGTGTTTAACCATGTACTAGGCACTGTGCCAGATGCCTTATATATACCATTATTAATCCTAATAAAAACTGTAAAATTTAGGAATTTTTATCATCTCAATTACAGTGGTCCTCCTTATCCATAGTTTCTCTTTGCACAGTTTCAGTTACCAATGGTCCTAATATATTAAATGGAAAATTTCAGAAATTTTTCTTAAGGTTTAAGTTATGTGCTGTTCTGAGGATCACAATTAAATCTCACATCATCCTTCTCTGTCCTGCACAATATATGAATCATCTCTTTGTCTAGTGGATTCACACTGTATATAGTATTACCCGTTAGTCATTTAGTAGCTGTCTTGCTTATCAGATGGACTGTGCTTTTGTTCAAGTAATCCTTATGTAGTAGCCTAAGACTGCATCACAGTGCCTGCATCTTTCATCTCACTTCATGTCATTATGTAGCCATTGTATCATGTTACTTCATCATAAGAAGTGTGAGTACAGTACAATTAGGTGTTTTGAGAGCAAGAGCGACCATATTCATATAATTTTCATTACAATATATTGTTGTAATATTCTATCATGATTAATTTCACATTATGCCTAAGTTATAAATTATCATAGGTATGTGTATATAGGAAAAAGCTTAGTATAAATAAGGTTCAGTACTATCCATACTTTCAGACATCCACTAGGGGTCCTGCAATGTATCCCCCATGGATGGGACCAGCTACTGTATATAAATAGAAAACTGAGGTTTGGAGAGGTTAAATAACTTGCCAAGTTTACATAGTGAGCAGTAGAGCTCTGGCTGACTTGGGATCCATACCCTTAGCCACTAGACTGATGTGGAAGAAGTGGGGAAGAGAGGTGACAAAGGTACCAAGAATGATCCCTAGATCTTTGTCTAACCAGCTTTGATACACAGTGGTGTCATTCACTGAAGCAAATTAGGTAAGGCCCAGCTTTGGGCAGCAGAGCGTTTAGTTAATGTATTAATAAAATCATTTTTCATGATCTTATTCGAGTTATACCCTGACCCAGTCACCCAAGGAATGTGTGATATGCACATCTTTGTTTATTTAAACTAAGTAAGACAACAAATATCCTTTATGATTGTACTTATCTTTTCATCAAGTGAAAGGTAAATACATTCCAGTCCTACTTGAGGAACTGGCTTGTTTGTATTATAATTAATTGTTTCCCTTTAAATTATAGTATTGCTTTTATACCTACTACCTAACACAATGTCTGACACATATGAATTCAGTTACTCTTCTGTAAAAGAATATAAGATTAATAGCAAACATTTAACTTGTACTTTATACATTTTAACCAAAGTTCACATGCATGTGATCCTGAACAGATAACCTGTTGATTTTATTCCTGATTTTTAAAATGTCATTTTTTTAACCCTGTGTCTCTCTCTTTGCATGTTTTCAACATTAAGAAAGTGATTTTATGAAATAGATTCAATAAATTGTTAGACATTTGAAAACAAGAATACATATTCCAAAGATCCTAACCTTATGATATATATATATATATATATATATGATGAATGATAAATACTTGGTAAATGCATAAATATTTATATATTCATTAGAACCACATTAATGTTTCTGCTTACCATAGACATGAATCATGTATAAACTATTTTCAAATTCAACAGAATGTAAATTAATGTCTATAATCTGATCTAAAACTTCCCTAAAAAGATGGCCATTTCTAATTCCTAATATGTATACACGTACATACTCAACCTTTTGCTTTTTTAAAAATCTGTCAGGTACCATCAGTTTGTCTGGAAAATCCTACTGAAGTATTTGAAGATGGAGAAAACCCACCAAGTAGTCGATCGTCAGAAAGTGGCTTCACCGAGTTTATACAGTATCAAGCAGACCGAAATGATGACATTGACAGAGAAATCAATGAAGGGCAGGGGGCAACTGCCATCCCAATTGGTAGCACGTCCTCTGAGACAGAAACAGCATCTACTGTGGGATCTGAGGAAACCATTGTCCAGCCCCCTTCCACATTTACACAGGGGACAACAACCCAAAGTGGGAAGACAGCCCAAAAGACTGCAATGCAGTGCTGCTTGGAGTATGTCCAACAATTTCTTACCAGACTCATCAACCTCTATATCATTCAGAGTAACTCTTTTTCTCAGGCATTGGCTACAGAGTGTCAAGGGGATCTCAGTCACATGCAAGGAGGGACTCCAAGATGGGACAGGGATTCACAAGGAGATGTAAAAGAGAGTAACCTATGTAAACAAAAAACTTCAAAAGAATACCTTTCTGCCTTCCTTGCTGCCTGCCAGCTCTTCCTAGAGTGCTCAAGTTTCCCAGTTTATATTGCTGAGGGGAACCATACATCAGAGTTAAGTTCTGAAAAATTAGAGAGTGGTAAGATCATCTCTGTTCTGTTTATACTGGAATATTTTGTGTAGAAAGTTCTTTTAAAAAGATGCAGATATGAAAACTGGATTTTTTTAGCCTTTTTTTAAAACTATCATTTTGATTAAAAATTTTTGAAGTGGGCATGGAAAAATTGTTGTGAGAAGACTGACTTTGATGCCTTTCACAGTTTGGTTACAAGTCTAATGAAATATAACATTAAATCCACTGGTTTTCTTTATTATAACAGCTTTTTTTATCTGTTTACCTTTATTTAAATTTTTATATATACATATGGAGTACAGTGAGTGCTGGATAACATTTGTTGATAAATAAACTTTTTAGTACAGGAAAAGAGATGTAAGACTTGGCATAAGAGAAATGTATATTGAAAAAAGTTTATGAAATTCTTGTTGCTGTTTTATTTTCTTAAAGTTCTAAACTAAAGGGGAAACCATGATCTTGTTAACATGTCATTGTCTAAAGGAATGAAGTAGAGTTGATTTTTTTAAAAAATTACCTTACAGTATATGTAAAATGTTTAATATAGTGAGCACTGATTACTTCCCTCTTGTTTCAGATTGTGAGCATGTGCAGCCTCCACAGTGGCTCCAGACTCTGATGAATGCTTGCAGCCAAGCAAGTGATTTCAGTGTTCAGAGTGTTGCTGTTTCATTAATCATGGACCTGGTGGGACTGACTCAATCTGTGGCCATGGTCACTGGGGAAAACATTAATAGCATGGAGTCTGCACAACCTTTAAGTCCAAACCAGGGAAGAGTAGCCGTGGTTATTAGACCCCCTCTCACTCAAGGCAATCTGAGGTACATAGCTGAGAAGACTGAATTTTTCAAGGTAAATTCTAAGTAGTAGTATTATTGTGCCCCTCCAGATATTTCCTCCTCCTAGATTGAGCTTGATTTCTATAATGTTGTAGTTGTGAACGTACCAAAGATTCTTGAATTGTATTAATACTGTCACAGATCTAGTGCTGTGTTAACACATGTAGCTCCAAAACATATGATTTATTCTATACAGTTCTTTGGGCTGGGGTGTAGCTCAGTGGTAGAGTGCTTGCCTAGTATGCATCAGGTCCTGGATTTAATCCCCAGAAAATGCAACATACACACAAAAAATTTTTAAGTACAGTAGTTCAGATATTTGGACATGAATTACATTTCACTCTGTAACATGCAAATAAAAATTAAATTATATTAAACTTAATATTTTTATCTTGTTAGAGTTAATGTATTCTAGCATTATTTTACTATCACTAAAACAGTGAAACAAGGTTTTTATCTGGGCCCTGTAGAACATTCTTCTTACATTTCTGATGTTTAAAAGAAGTAATATTTAAGGATCATCATGAATATTTCTGAGTGCCCATGTGACCATAAATGGGGAAGTAGACGGCTTTACTTTTAAATCTCATCCCAGTGGTATGGCGAAGTTTCATGTCTGGCAGTCAGAGACCAGGTATTAGTTTGTACCTAATAGGAAATGTTTGTTAAATACATTTTTAGGTAGGGTTTTATAACAGTCACTTTTACATCTTTTTCTACAGCATGTAGCTTTGACTTTATGGGACAAGCTAGGAGATGGGACACCCCAGCACCACCAGAAGAGTGTGGAACTATTTTATCAATTACATAACTTAGTCCCTTCTTCTAGCATCTGTGAAGATGTTATAAGTCAGCAGCTAACCCATAAGGACAAGGTAAATGCTCCCCATTCTGGTCCTGTGTATACAATATGCACACATTATAGTAAGAGGTAAATTAAAACTCTAGGAAAATGATTCAAGAAAACATATGGATAAGAAATAATACAGCTTTGTTCAAAGTGATATTAATATCTTCATCTTATTCTTATCCTTCTACAGGGGAGTTCTTTATAAAAACATCAATAATATAAAAAAATTAAACAATCCAAAATCAAATGCTGGATTTCTTTCTCGGTTTAGGACATCATTGTGGGTAATGATGAGTAAAGCTATTGTTCTTGGGTCATTTAGAGAAGAATCAGTGTCTTCAGTGGTGAAATTGATAGATATATTAACTCTAATACCTGTGAGATGAAATAATCTGAGTGTTACATTTATAAATTTTATATTTGTTGTTTATGTACCATTAGTATGTGAGGTTATATTATTTGCCTTATAAATATATCCAAAATAAAGTTGTGTATCCTAACATATATGAAGTGATACATAAGTTAGTTATGATGCCTGAGTTATAGGTAGGCTAGAGAGGAAAAAATTATTTTGATGTCTTCAGGGCAATTTAAAGAAGTTTGTGATCTTGAATTGTCTTGAAAGGTGTCATGTTGAGTAAAAGATTTAGCAGAGGGGAAAGTGATGAATGAAGGAGTAAAAAAGAGGAATAAAAAGTGTTACAATTCTATTTTTTGCTTCAGCATATCCTTTCAAAATTGTTCAGAAATAAAATCTTAAATAAAATCCTGGGGTTGTTTTTTGAGATGAGGTCTCACTGAGTTGCCGAGGCTGGTCTTAGATGTGATCTTGCCTCAGCCTCCTGAATAATTCTGCGCCATCAGCAAAATCCTGCATTTTAATTTAACAATTTGTGTTTTTACAATAAATATAAATCCAGGATAAATTATTTACTAGTTTTACTTGTGTAACATTTCACTTTTAAAAAAATACTTCTAAGCTCATATATACTGTATATGTATGTGTGTGTGTGTGTGTGTGTGTGTATATATATCTCCATGAATAAAATTAAAACACCTTTTGTTACTTTTATTTTTACATGTTTTCTGTTGGTTGATGTATAAATACAGGCTTCATAAGAAAAGCATTTAATAAACCCACAGAAAAAGCAAATCCTTTTCTAACTTAGACATGATTTCTTATGGCTTTTGCTTCTAGAACTCCACAAGTCCTGAAAGAACATTATAAAAGTGTTCATAATGTCATGATTTCTACTGGATTTATATTACACATACTTATTATAAATACCAAATATTTTTCTTTTTAAAATAATTTTTTACATTTTTCTACTATAATAGATGTGTCTATTATTATAATATTATATCTATTATTATAATTTTCTTTTAAATCATTTCCAAAGTGGTTTAGTATATTCTTACAGAAATAATTTTTAAGTGTTTAAATTTTTAGTATGATCACTTGCAAAGTGATGAAAATTCATTTGAGATGAGTAATAGTTTCTAGAAGAAAAAGTAAATTAATTTTGGAACTAAATATTGATACTAAATATTCATAAGAGGGAAGAAAATTTCATACTCAAAGATGTGATATGTACATTGTTAGCTTTTTAATCCTGTTATGCAATAATCTAGTAAATGGATTAAAGTTTAAACTAAGTAATGGTTATTTTGAAGCCAGAGTAAAATGACCCTTTTGGATTAATATTTCTATGTAAATAATATTTTCTGTTTTTCTACTTTGTAAAAAAGTAACAAATTTATTGTAATATATATTTGAGTACTATGGACGTGAACATAATACTCCTAAATAGTTACATTGACTTTACTAAAATCACTTTATGTCTTCAAGAGAGAATAAAATAGCTCAATTTCCCATATTCCTCCTCAGAAAATAAGGATGGAAGCACATGCAAAGTTCGCAGTTCTTTGGCATCTAACAAGGGATCTCCACATAAATAAGTCATCTTTTGCACGTTCTTTTGACAGGTTGGTTATATTTTATATTCAGGTGTTATGGTCAGATAGGTTATTGTCTCTTATTCAGTCATCTATCTAGTTGGCCAGGGTAAGAGATAGAAATTTATAAATTTTTGATGATTTTTTTAACAATCTAAGATATATTAAAATGCATGAAAGTCCCATTTATCTGTCAGATTTTCCTTTCCTAGCTCTAGAGTACCCAGTGTCCCTTCCTTTCATTGGACCATAATTCATCAAATCCCTACTATGTGCCAGGTAACATTCTCAGTGCCAGGAATATAGCACCTGGTACAGCCATTCTTGAGTTTGTATTTATATACAATGAAACTGCATGTAAACAGTGTATTTTTAAGTGTTTCTCAAGCAATTATTTTTAGTCTTCTGCCTGAACTGGACTGACTAAAATCTATAATTGAAAACACTGGCATACCCCTGTAATAGAATCAAAGAACCTGTAGATGTTTGATAAGTGGTTTTGCTTTTTGTCTAGATCTGAAATCTACTTAAATAACTAATAATTTGAATGTAAAATTTGCATTATCTTCTAAGGAACTGCCATTTATTGGTAGACTTACATATTATTAAAATATAGCACTCGCATCTGCAGGTCTCATAGAGGTAGCCACAAATTATAGTTAAAGCCTATCTTAGGATCAGATGTGTGTTCTACTGGACATTATATTTCACCTGATGCTTTTTCAGCCAGCATCACCATTTTTAATTGGTCTGCTATTGAACCATACATTAAACCCCTACAATGAACTAGACCTTGAGCTAGATACTAAACAAATAACCATTTCTAATTTGACAGTCATCCTATCTCATCTTACAAGTGAAGCACTGGATGTCCAGAGAAGTTGTTTGCCAAAGACCACACAAGATATTTGCATCTTTAGTTTTCTAACTCCAAACTACACCTACATACTTTGCACAGATCTTTCCTTGAATTAAGTGGATAGCTTTGATTTTGGAAAAGAATGGGAGCAGAGTAACACTGATCAGCATGGAAATCATGTTGACTTACAATAGCTTCAATACATGATGAACTAAAATACAACTAAAGTTTTTTCTATCCGTTATTTTTCATTTTATAAAAGTAATGTAGGCTTGTGTTATTTTAAAAACACAAGTATATAAAAAGGGAAGAATTATTTTCTCTTTCATTGAAATACTCCAGACAGAATTTTTCTGAAAGGATAATTACCTTAAAATAGTTAATAAAAAATGAAAATGCAATTTATAATATTAATTGCAGAAAATTAGAATGTTACAATTAAAGGTGTTTTGTTCTTTGTTTTATTTATTGATGTTTATTTTAGGTCCCTATTCATCATGCTGGATAGCCTTAATAGTCTTGATGGTTCCACTAGCTCTATGGGACAAGCCTGGCTGAACCAAGTCCTTCAAAGACATGATATCGCGAGAGTTTTGGAACCATTGTTATTGCTCTTGCTTCATCCAAAAACGCAGAGAGTTTCAGTGCAGCGTGTACAAGCAGAACGTTACTGGAATAAGATTCCCTGTTATCCAGGAGAGGAGAGTGACAAGCATTTCATGCAAAATTTTGCCTGCAGCAATGGTAAATATCACATGAAAGTAGAATGCTTTTTTGAGAATTAAATTATTAAAACGAGATGTAAACACAACACTCATTGGCAAAGAATTGCATGTGTGATTTTCTCTATGCCTTATTTCCTTCCTTTACATGCTCTATCAGTGCAGTGTGGACCATGTCAGAATGTGCTTCATTAATTCATTAATGACCCTCTTAGAATTCTTAGGATCTCTTTTTTTTTTTTTTGGTACTGGGGATCAAACTCAGGACCCTGCACTTGTGAGGCAGGCACCGGCACCACTGAGCTAAATCCCCCCAGCTCTCTTAGGATCTCTTTTTTCAGTTAACTTTCTCAGCAGGGGAATCAGCCACAGCTGTGGTCAGAGATGTTCTGTAATTTTGGTGGAAATGTCTTAAGAGTATATTTAGCAATCCTCATCCTGCACCAGGTCTGTAGATATTACACTCTGGGAATTTATAATAACTCTGTAATGCATATTTTGTCTTATTTTCCCTCTCTATAAAATAGGAATAATAATATTCACCACTCAAGGCTTTGTTATGAACTTTAAATGCAGTCATTATTGTGACATGCATGATGTGGTAACTGTCCTGTGTGTTAACTGTTAGATAAATATTCGACATTCTTACAACATCCACACTTTACAAGCTCTTGAGTGATGGCCTCTATACAATGATAATGGTCCTTTAGTATATTTTAGGAATGAATGACTCACATGTCTTATTTATATCCCTTGACAAATAACCTCATGAGGTTAGTAATAAAAAGGTTATTTTGCCAAGCAGATTGCTGATGTTTAGAAGAACTATGGCTTTCTCACAGTCCCATGGCTGGTTAATGATGAGTCTGGAACCAAACCATCATGTTCCTGCTCTATGGCTATTGTTTTTCTATAAGGCTTTTGTTCCTCCCTCTGTTTTCTTTTCCACCATTTAGTGTGGATAATCTAAGAACTTACTTGGCTTATTGCCAGAACATCCTGGTGGTAGCCCTTTATCTGCCACAGTCCCTGTCTATTGAATTCTACTTCTACTCTGAGCTCAATCTCAGACCTTACCTGTCATATCATGAATTTGATAGCATTTGGTTTATACTACTCATAAGGCACTGAACCTTCCAACTGTTCCCAAAGAATTCCATCAATATAGTATGCTGCCAAAAAAGTACAGAAGTGGGTGACTATATTGGTGGTTTCCTACTAATTTTAAGACATTCACTACAGAACCATAATTTGTATTTCTCACTGCTGTGCGGCTCTGAACTACAGGTGGTACAAATCTCCTGATGGGACAGTCATGCATGTATCACCCACAGTTCAAGCCAGCAGAAATGTATTAAACTCCTTAGAAAGGAACAGTGATGTGTCACCTTATTTTTTCCAGGTTAGGGTCTTCCAGGTACTAGATAATTCATTAATGTTCATTGAGTTTTATTAAAATCAAGGAGATTATCTTTTTCTATATTTGCCTATATATTAAACTGTTTGAATTATTTGAAACAGTGTAACTAAAGGATAGTATCATACAGGGAGGAAAAATATTCAACCTGTCATAAAAAGGATGTCTTTTTATAGGAAAAGACAATTTTTATTTTTCCCTATGTTAAATATACTGTTAATTACATTCTTAATTGTCATTTCTATCATTTTCTAACTTAAGGTCTAAAATGATTAAATAAAATATAAGTAGGTGATTAAAGTAATAATTAAAATTTTTGAATTCAGTTTACCTTTCCACATTTCAATTATTTTAATACATTTTGGGTTTTTTCCCCCTCTTTTACTGTTTTTGTCATATTCCAGTAAATCAAGTGCAACTCATTACATCAAAAGGAACTGGTGAAAAGCCACTTACCATGGATGAAATAGAGAACTTCAGTCTCACTGTTAATCCATTGAGTGATAGACTTTCCCTCCTGAGTACCAGCAGTGAGACAATTCCAATGGTTGTTTCTGATTTTGATCTTCCAGACCAACAAATAGAAATACTTCAGAGTTCTGACTCTGGATGTTCACAGTCCTCTGCTGGGGACAACTTGAGTTATGAAGTTGATCCTGAAAATGTGAATGCCCACGAGGACTCTCACATACCAAAAGCAAGGTCCCCAGATGATGATGTTCAACAGGTAGTGTTTGACCTGATATGTAAAGTTGTAAGTGGCCTTGAAGCAGAATCTGCATCAGTTACATCTGAATTAGAAATTGAAACTCTGCCTCCAAAGGATGGTGATTTATATCTAAATGAAGAGACAATTAAAAATGAAGAGCAGTCCACTCAGCAGAGTCAGAGTTCTTTGCTAAGTAATGAAAGTCCTCAGTTTCTATCTGGGTCTGCCGAGGAAGGCCATGAGTACTTCTTGGCAAATGGAATTTCCAGAAATAGCTCCTCACCTTGTATTTCAGGAACCACACAGACTCTCCATGATTCTTCTGTTGCTTCCACAGAAACCAAGTCTAGACAGAGGAGTCACAGTAGTATTCAGTTTAGTTTCAAAGAAAAGTTGTCAGAAAAGGTCTCAGAGAAAGAAACAATTGTTAAGGAATCGGGTAAACAACCAGGAGCAAAACCAAAAGTAAAACTTGCCAGAAAAAAGGATGATGACAAAAAACCGTCAAATGAAAAACTCAAACAAACCAGTGTATTCTTTAGTGATGGTCTGGATTTAGAGAATTGGTATAGCTGTGGAGAAGGAGAAATTTCTGAAATTGAAAGTGACATGGGTTCTCCAGAATCACGGAAATCTCCCAATTTCAATATCCATCCTCTCTATCAACATGTGCTCCTATATCTCCAGTTGTATGATTCATCAAGGACTCTGTATGCTTTCTCTGCCATCAAAGCTATCTTAAAAACTAACCCTATTGCTTTTGTAAATGCCATTTCAACCACTAGTGTAAATAATGTGTATACACCTCAGTTGTCTCTGCTTCAGAATCTGTTAGCCAGACACCGGATCTCTGTTATGGGCAAAGACTTTTATAGTCACATTCCAGTGGACTCCAATCATAACTTTCGGAGTTCTATGTATATAGAAATTCTTATTTCCCTCTGTTTATATTACATGCGTAGCCATTATCCAACTCATGTCAAGGTTACTGGCCAGGATTTAATAGGCAATCGAAACATGCAAATGATGAGCATAGAAATTTTGACTCTCCTCTTTACTGAGCTGGCAAAAGTAATAGAAAACTCCACAAAAGGTTTCCCAAGTTTTATCTCTGATATGTTATCAAAATGCAAAGTTCAGAAAGTGATTCTTCATTGTTTGCTGTCATCTATCTTCAGTGCACAAAAATGGCATACTGAAAAAATGGCAGGTAAGAACTTGGTTGCTGTGGAGGAAGGCTTCTCAGAGGACAGCCTTATCAATTTCTCAGAAGATGAATTTGACAATGGCAGCACACTTCAGTCACAACTACTTAGGGTGCTTCAGAGGCTGATTGTTCTAGAACATCGAGTAATGACCATTCCCGAAGAGAATGAAACAGGTTTTGATTTTGTTGTATCTGACCTGGAACACATCAGTCCCCATCAGCCCATGACTACTCTTCAGTATTTGCAGGCTCAGCCAATCACATGTCAAGGCATGTTCCTCTGTGCAGTGATACGAGCTTTGCATCAACACTGTGTGTGTAAGATGCACCCACAGTGGATTGGTTTAATCACATCTACTCTGCCTTACATGGGAAAAGTCCTACAGAGAGTGGTTGTCTCTGTGACACTACAGCTGTGCAGAAATTTGGACAATCTAATTCAGCAGTACAAATATGAAACAGGATTATCTGATAGTCGGTAAGGGTTGCTTTTAACTTTGTTGTCATTGACATTTTTCACATATATGACTCTGCTTAAATGTCCAAAAAGTCACAAGTAGGACTGAGGGCCCTTAGTGATAGAATGTGTTTAGCATGCATTGAAATTCTAGTCCCTAGAACCACACACACAATAAGAAGGTAAATTAGTGGTTTTCAGTATTTCACAGATAGCATGTTATTTGCTTGAAGAAGAAATTTCAGCTTGAGGGAGAGTATCAGTCAAAGAATATAGAATAGAAAGGGAAAGAATGCTTAAACAAGCCTTTTCTCTCCCAGCGGCTGAAATTAATTTTAAAGATTGTATTAGCTTTCTTGTTGCTGAGACAAAGTGCCTGACACCCATAGCATAAAAGAGGGAAGGTTTATTGTGGGACAGAGTTTCAGAGATTTAATCCATGTTGGCTGGCTCCAAAACATCGCATGGTAGACCACAGCTGCTTGTTTTATGATAGCCAAGAAGCACAGCACAGGGGAAAAGTGCCAGCAAGATATGAGCCCTCCAAAGGCATTTCCTCAGTGGCCCACCTCCAACTAGGCCCCATCTCCCAATAGTACACTGAGCTTATGAATAGTGGAGTAATCCTCTAGTGAGTATATATGATCCAATTACCTCTTCAGGACTCAATCCAGTCAAGTTGACAAGATTAAGTGGCCCTATAGTCTTCTTGACTCAGCTGGCAGAAGTAATAGTTCTCCAAAGGATTTTCCTACTTTTATCTGGTATATTACCTAAGTGCAAATTAATTTGTGACTGAAATTTACAAATAATTCTTTTTCCACCTAACTTTGCTTCTTGTTTTGGATTTTCCTGGTTTGATACTATGTTTCTCCAGGCCATGTTCAAAACTAAGCCAGATGTTTAGTAGGTAGATGTCTGATTTTCTTAGTATAACATCAGCTACTTCAGTAGTATAAATGAAACCAATTAGCATATATATTAAAATATTTTTAAAACGATGGAATTTATAGTTTGGAGAAGTTTTTGAACTTCTGTTAACTATCGCTCTTCTGTTTTGTTCTGTTTCTCATATAAGAGAAACCATGTGATCTTTGAGCTTGTCTGATTTATACATGCATATGTATAAGTATGTGTGCATGTGTGTATTATATGTACATACACACTACATATATAAAGGAAATTGTAGACTTTTTGCCTGAAAATAAAAATCCTGATCCCCCTCAATTCTTTAACCAAAAGAAATGCTACTACATTTACATAAATTCATTTACTTTATAGATTAAGAAATAAAGCCCCTTATTTATTCTTTTTTTTTTTTTCCTTTTTTTTTTTTTTGTTACCAGGGATCGAACTTGGGACCTTGCACTTGTGAGGCAGGCAGCGGAACCACTGAGCTAAATCCCCAGTCCCATCCCTTATTTATTCTTTTAGTCATTTTTTCATTTATTTACTGAGCACCTATTGTTTGCTTGGCAAATGCTGGATATTTACTAGTGATAAAATATGACCTGTGCTTTCACACAACTTGTGTTCAGATGAATATATTTCATTTCAGGCCTCTGTGGATGGCATCAATTATTCCACCAGATATGATTCTTACTCTCTTGGAAGGGATCACAGCCATTATCCATTACTGTTTGTTAGATCCTACTACACAGTATCACCAAGTAAGATTATATAAATACTTGACTCCTTTTTAAAAACTATGTGCTTCAGTAAGCTTCCACTTATAAACTTAAATAAATGTCTTCTTTCCTCTACTTTTAATAGCTTTTGGTCAATGTAGACCAAAAACACTTGTTTAAAGCTCGCAGTGGAATACTCTCAATCCTTCACATGATCATGTCCTCTGTGACATTGCTTTGGAGTATACTGCATCAGGCTGATGCTTCAGAAAAGATGACTGTTGCTGCATCTGCATCTGTTACCACCATTAACCTTGGAGCTACAAAGGTTAGAGAATTCACAATCTAGTTCTCAAAAGTCTATTTGAGAACTTTGCCCAAAATTATATTGAGAATGTATGCATAATTAGAGTATTATACTCTGCATAGATTAAGTAATTATCAAATAATTTTATTGAGATACTGTTGACATATCACAAGATTCACCCAAGTATACAAAACTGTGATTTTTTTAATAAGTAGATTTTATAAAAACTATACAATTCAATTTTCAGTCATATCCTTCACTACAAAAAGATTCTGCTTGTCTATTTATACTCACTTCCTGTTCCTATCCCTTAACCCCCATTGAGTGCTATTTTCCTAATCTAGGGATTTGATATATCTGGGTATTTTATAGAAATGAGTAATACAATATTTGGTCTTATTTTGTCTAGCGTCTTTCACTGAGGTTTATTCATGCATGTTATAACGTTGTTCCTTTTAAAAAGGACATTTTAAGTTTATATTTTAATAAAGCCCTTCTGGGAAACAGTTTTATCAATGTATACAAAGGACTTTATAGTCTTTGATCTAGTAAGCTGCTTTAGGAATGAATTCTAAGGTAATCAAAGTTGACATAGTGTTCATTGTAGCATTATTTAATTTGGGGAAAAAGGATCTTGAATGATGAATAAGGAAATGGCTAAATTATCTGCTCATTGTTACATTATTTAGCCACTAAAGTTTGATGAATTCTCACTGGATAGGAAAGTGCTCAAAAGTTCAATGAAACAGAGATGTTAAATTTTTAGTTATGCCTCCCTATTTACTTTCCCCTACCCCTCCCACTTCCCCTTCCCCTTTGCCTCTTTTCTTCCTATTTCACATTATCTATTATACCTTTTAGTCCTTATTTACACTTTCGGTTTCTCACACTAGAGAAACTATTCAGTATTTACACATGTGTCCTATTTATTTCACTTAAGAGTATCACCTCGATGTGCATCCAGTTAGCTATAAATATCTCTGTCATTATATTGTGTACCTAAAATGTACCAATAAAATTAAATTTAAAAAAATTTTTAGTTATATAAAAAATTTCTCTGCAAAAAAAGTAATAAAACTCATCTATTCAGAGTGATTATCTCACAGTTTTCTTTGTACTCTGGAATTTTTCAAATTTTCAGCTTTATATTTTTAACATAATGTGAATATTGTCATTTGTCAAATTGACATTCCTCAATAACCTAATTTATCCTTGGGCCTGACCACTTAGATCTGGGATTTGTAGAAACATAAGGAATTGTGGATAGGAGAAAGCTAACAGCCACAAGAACATGTAATCTAAGTACCCATGTTTAAACTATATTTTTTATGTTCATTCTACATGAACATAGAACATAAAGGGTGCTTTATAATTATAAAATGTCCCACTTTTTTAAGACTCTAAAATGTAATAAATTGAATTTCAAACGTTTTTTTCTAGTATCTCATCGCAGTGATTAGACATGCATTTCATTGATTGGTAGTTGCCATTTTATAGGGTTTCTTTGAGAATTAAAATAGACACATTGTAGCTGTTAACATTACTAAAGGTTCCTGTACGTATTACTTAGATAGTAACATGTATTATTCACAAATAACATATAAGTAACATATTATTCATGAAAAACTAAAAGTTAAGTGTGGTTATTGTTGTTTTCATAGTTTTTCATTTATCATTTGTTTAAATTACTTTAGAACTTGAGACAACAGATCCTTGAATTATTGGGTCCTATTTCAATGAATCACGGTGTTCACTTCATGGCTGCCATTGCATTTGTATGGAATGAAAGAAGACAGAACAAAACCACTATCCGAAACAAGGTATGTATTTACCTATTTAGAACTTTTCATTTTTCTCATTGGTAATTACATTTCTACTTGGTGTGTACATGCTGGTTTTAATTCTCCAAAAGTTGCAGTGAGGCTGAAGTAGGTGGAAAAGGAAAAGTTTGCCTAGAGGTTTAGATAATGGCTTATTGCCAAAATTTTTTTTTATTTTTAGTAGTGGGGTTATTGCTCAGTGGTAAAGTGCTTGCTCTAAAATGCATGAGGCCCTAGGTTCAATTTCTAATATTGCAAAACCCAAAAAAGTATTTAATGTGAAAAAATGAGAAATTAGTATGATATTAAAACTCACTATATTTTAGTTAAAAATGGTTATATGATACAGTATTTTTTTAATGCTAGTCATTCCAGATATTAAATAAGAATACAAAGAAAGTTTTCATTTGAGCTCAGTGTGATAATTCAGTTAGTTACTGTTTTTAAATGTAATTCATTTGGTTTTGATTGAATTATACGTGAAAAAAATTTGCTGCTTGCTTTGTGAGTTTGAAATCTCAAAGTGATTAGTATTAGAAATCATGACACATAATAGCAATGCTATTATATTAAATAATATACAAAATATGTGATTTCTGCACCTAAAAATTTATTTTTGTGTTCATTTCACAGTACATATGTACTGACATTTCCGAATAATAAAAATAAATAGTTCTGTCATATTACATTATTTTGCATGTGCAGATGTAGTTATGGATTTCAGATTGAACAGAATGGAAATCCTAGATTATTTAAAAATAGATAAGAGCTGTTGCCCAAGAAACAGAGTAAATGAATTTAAAAAGTCATAAACTCATAATGACATTAGGAGTGGTGATCATGGAAAAATAAGTATAATCAAAATTTTACAAGGAAAAATGAATGTCTGACTGAGTTGGAACTAAAGAGAGTGTATAGGTGACTGTCTGCTAAAGGGAAACCATTTCCTGCTGTAAAACCACAGATGGTGTTTTAAGTAGAATTAGCAGGTACTGTACTGTAGGCTGAAATCTGGAGAAGTGTTTGAAAACTTATATAGACATCTGTTTGATGCCTTCTAGATCCCCTTTCCCAAACATATCCAACCACCCTGTTCTCCCCTACCTAGCAGGAGACTGGAATTAAGAGTTTACCAAGAGAGTCTCTGCACCATAAGGCATGAGGTTCACACAGGTAGAATTTAACATGTTCACAATGGGGCCGTAATTCATGTCTCGCTGCCAGGTGGCTCTTATTTGAATTCTGTCCTTTCCGCTGGCTTGAACCACTGTGGTACTTGCTTGACTGTCCCATTGGATGGCTGGCAATGCTTCTCAGGGGGTCTTTGATTACCATAATGCAAAGACAGACATTGATTTAGCAGACCAGATGTCATCATATTACAGTTTCTTAAGACATTAAAATGGTATAAAAATTCTAATATAGTTGATTTGTGGTACAGTAGTTGTAAATGCATATTATATGTACCAGCATTGGGGTGCTTGTAAGATTCCCATGTTAAAATTTGGAGAATTAATTACTGATAAACTATTCACAAATATAAATAAAATTTTAATTTAGTGAAATTTGTTTCTTATAATTGTTTAATTGGTATGAATAGTATTAATACTTATATTTGGGCAGTAATTATTAAAACTCAAGCAACTAACTAGATTTGGTCCATTTATAGACTTTTTCTTAATTTTATTAATAAAAAACTGATGGAAATGTATTAAACATCATGCTGAAAGCAAGAGCATTCAGAAAGGTCTACAGACAGGTTGAACATTCATTATCCAAAATGCTTGAAACCCAAAGTGATTCAAATTTAGGAGTATTTCTGATTTACCTGTAGAGCATCCCTAACCTGAAAATTTAAAATTCAAAGTACCTTAAATCTGAGACTTTTTCAGTATCATGTCTGTGCATGATACTCAAAAAGTGAGGTTGAGCATCCCTAATCCAAAAATCTGAAATGACCTCAAAATCCAAAACTTTTTGAAAGGAAAAACACATAATGCTTAAAAGTCCAGACTTTGAAGCTAGATCCATGGGGTTGAAATTCTAACTTCTCTATTCACTAGCTATGTGACTTCAGGATAGAAATGTTACTGCAAAGGATTGTGTGTATTTCAGAAAGAAAAGGAAGGAAAAGATGAGAGGGAAGGAGAGAAGGAGGAGAGAAGGGAAGGATAGGAGAAGGAAGGGAAAGGAGGGATGAAAAGAGAAAAAGAGAGAAGAAGGAAAAAATCACACATCTATGCCTAGTGTCTAATAATGACCGAATACTAGCTATGTTATTTCTCACATTTAAACAAGATTAATTCTCACATTTAAGCTAGATTTAAAGAGTCAACATACTCTCAAGCGAATCAAATCGAACACTTAACATTTTAAATATTTTATTATATCTCTGGTGTGAGAAACAAAGTGGAAATAGGGAGCAAAATGTATAATAAATATTGGGAAATGGGAGGAAAATGTTCAAATGAGAAGCGGAACAAGGGAGAGGGGAGGAGGAAAGGAAAGAAGGCACAAGAAAAAGAATAGAAGCAAAAAAAAAACCAAAGCTTTTTCGTAAATAAGGAGAAGAGGAGCCGGCAGGTGGGGGGGGTCGGATAAAGCAAGATATATCATGTACAAATACAAATTCCCTATGATGAATGTTATCATGATGTATATCTAAAACGTACCAAAAAATGTTTTGCTTCAAAAGAAAAAAAGAGTCAAGCAATGCAGGTAATACAGGAAAATGTAAATAAAAGCAGTAATAACTTTCAAGGGATGAAATCATATTGTACCCATGAAATAGGAGATTATAAGAAAAACTGTTCCAAAAATGTAAAATTTTCTTGGATGCTAATTCTGCAGCAGTATCATAGAAAGACTGAAAAGGAAAGTGGATAAATATCCGAAGTAGAATATAAGTAAAGATATGAAAAATACAAGGAAAGAGGTAAGAAAAGTAGGGAGTGGTGCTGGAGGCTCAATATCTTTTGGCAAAAATAAAGAAAAAAAGATAAGAGGAAAATATTAGTTATCATGAGAAAATCCTCAGAAATGAAGGATATTTCCAGATTATGCCCAGCAGTGGGAAAAGATGCATACTCAGAAATCAGTGTGCACTTTCAGAATACTGGGGGTAAAGAGGAAATCCTAAAATCTTGTAAAGAAAAATGATCGATCCCATTCAAAAGAAAAATGATAAAAACTTATTAATAGGAACAGTCAAAATTTTGATGGGAAAGTAGTCTGAACCTATATTTCTATAGACAAATTATTACTTGAGGAATTTTCAGCCATGCAGTGTGAAAGAAGGTGGGGCTGGGGTGTCGCTTGGTCATCTTATTAGAAGGTGCAGCTCCACAAGACAGGAATAAACCAAGATGCAAGAAGGTAGGGGATCCAAGAAATAGGGGTTTAAACACAGAAGAAGAGCACAAATACTTTCCAGGATGATGGTGACAAGACAAGTATCAACATGACACTTTGTAGCAAACCTAGAGAGTATTAATCTAGGATAGAACAGAAATGTCTCACAAGAAAAGAAAAGAAAAAAAGAGGAGGAAAAGGCACAAGATTAATTACCTAGATACTTGAATATACAATTAGAGATTTATAGTTGTTGCCACATTTAGTGATGAATTTGTGATAGATATATAGAAAAGCCAACCCAAAAAAGTTTTTTCACTGTAGGAAAAACAAGAAGTTGTGCAAGAAGAGAGACACAGTGATAGTACAATACACAGCACAACTATAAATAGTCATGTGAATACTGGATACTGATTTAAATAAAATTATAAAACTTGTTGGCAAAAGATGAAGAAAACTAAGAGAGCTAAGTCTGTTTTCTAAAGAAATTAATAGATAATGTCTAAATGGCTTTAAAAATTAGGGAAAATAGTACATGTTATGTAGAAATAATAGATAACCAATAGAATGGAACATAGTTGTGAGCAGAGATAGGACGAGGTACTGCCATTTTTTTTCTTACCAGGCTTATTGTCCCAGTTTATTTTGAATTTTTGAATTGAAGTCTATTAGATTTATTAAATAAATTTCACTTAAAGTGGTCAAGGGACTTTATATTAAGAAAAGGCCATAAAATATTCTCATCTATGAATTCTCTTAAAAATACTTTATATACACATACACATGTGTAAACACAATGGTGTTATCCAGGTTATTCCTGCTGCCAGTGAAGAACAGCTTTTACTAGTGGAACTAGTTCGTTCAATCAGTGTCATGAGAGCAGAAACTGTTATCCAGACTGTGAAAGAAGTTGTAAAGCAGCCTCCAGCTATAGCCAAGGAAAAGGTAAGAAAGCTTTTCTTCACTTTTGTTTACGATTCAGTTTTAGAAATGATGCTGAGAGGTGAAATATTTTTCTACATATTAGTGTCCCTTTAACCATAGTGCAATTGTCAAGATGACTGCATATCACTGCTATAATACACACACACACACACACACACACACACACACTATTTGTAGTCAATATTCTGATCATTCTTGTAGCCAGAGAAAAGCATTTCATTGCTCATACATCACAGGTAGTCAGGAATTGTATGACCAAATTCTTAGGGAAATTTTTTTGAGTATTTAAAGGAAAAACACAGAATCCAGGCCCCAGTGTTTATTTACATTTACACAGCTTCCTCGTTGCTTTCTTTTCTGAATATCTCTCATTTCTGTAACCTCCCCAAGTTTACCATGACCTTGGTTCCAGACAATGTCATTTCTTGACCATGTACAATAGTAAACTCTGTAAGCGCTACAAAAATGACAGTCCCTTCACTCATGTTTCTGTGTCTCTAATTAGGTAAACATAGAAGCCTACAAATCAGTCTTTAGTCCATTCTACTTAATCTACTCGGAATTTATGGACTTCTACTTTTTCTGCCCTTTATTCAAGCAATAGCAGGAGATCACACTTTTCTTAGAAATTATTTATCAACTACAAACATTAAACTTTGACACTCCAAAATTAGACATAATCATATCTTTAATAGAATTACGTACAGCTGAAAATGTTGACTTTGTTCCTTTTTTAAAACCTTTTTCTTCAGTTGCCAAAGAAAAGAGGGTGCGTGTGTGTTAACATTCTTATAAACTTTTTTTTTTTTAACACAGCTGGGGATATTTGTATATATGTAATATGGTACTGAGAATTTAACCCAGAGCCTAAAGCATTCTAGGCAATATCACTTAGTTACATCCCCAGCCTCCTTATTAACTTTTCAATAATTTCCTAGCTATTTTCAAAGCACTTCTGGAGCATTTTTTGTAGGATATTTGGTATTCACATGAAAGTTCAAGTCAGTGTAATATTTGGATGCAGACATTGGGCTACAAATGAGGGCCAGAAAAACAAACCAATTCTGCTCCTTCATCAAAGGCCACTCCTTACTAAATTGGGTAACCAATTTAGGGAAACCTTTGAGGGAATACAGTAGTTGGGTGAAAAAAAGAACAAATTGGCTAATGTCAGTGGACATCAGTATTATTTTCAAGGGGAGGTACATTCTTTTTATTATATGCTTAACTCATACTGTCTTTAATGGCTCCATTTTCAGCTATTAAGTACGAACCAAGGGCTGGGGATTTAGTTCAGTGGCATCGCGCCTGCCTCGCAAGCGAGAAGGCCCTGAGTTCAGTTCCTGGCACCAAAAAAAGAAAGAATGAACCAAATTTGAACTAACCACTAATTTAACATATATATATAGTCTTAAATACATATTTAATAAAGTTTCAACCTAATTCTGATAGTATAAGCTGATTAAAATAAAAAATTAAAAAATAGTTCTGGGAGCTAGGACCATAACTCAGTGGTGGAGTGTTTGCCTAGCATGCACAAGGCCTGGGATTCAATCCTCAGTACCACACCAAGAAAAAAAAAAGATTAATTCTGATGCTTACGGAGAGAATGATCATTTCAGAGTCATTGGTGGAATGTCAATTTTTGATAGGTGTAAAGCAGAGAACTTGAGAATTTTTCATCTCTTTTTAACTTTTAAATAACTTAATTATGAATTAACCCTACTAAATGGAAGAGAGCTACATGAGCTTTTTTAAATGATAGACTGGCAGTAAGATAAAGAATATGTACAACAATGAAAAAGCAAAGGCAGCATTTTTTATTCACTATAAAATTGATTTATTTTGTTTATAGAAACATCTTTCTTTGGAAGTCTGCATGCTTCAGTTTTTCTATGCTTATATTCAAAGGTAAGATTACAAATGTAGATCTTTCTTTTCTGCATCCACAATGTATAAAAGATACGGAAATATGGGAAGAAAAGCACATGAATTCCTTAAAGAAGTTGCTGGAGTTTTGATTTTTTTGTTTACCTAAAACTAAACAAATTCAAGAAACTAAGGAACATTGTTTATGGATATATTAATTTAAATCATACATATATAAATGTCCCTGCTATACAAATACTACAAGCCTAAAGACCTAAAGGTGTTGAAGATCCCTGGATATTAAAACAGTGAATCATAAGAAAATCATTTAAATACAAGTAAAAAGCTGGACCTACTTTTGAAGTCATGCTTATTGCCACTGAATAAGTATTTTGATATCAGTGAACATGCAGCAATCCAATTTGTCTTTTTTAAAAAATTAGAAATAACATGAAAATATCCTCTTGTTTGGTGTTCCATTTTATATTTAACAGACCTCTGAATAGAAGTTAATGGATTTGAGTTTTGGTAAAGTTCATACTTGCAAACCTGAAACTTAATCCTTCCTTATAGAAAGTTCCATTTTAATGACCAAGTTTGGTATCCATTTGTGATTTGTGACTAACATTTATAAAATTAGGTTATTTCATATATTTAAATTCATTGAAACTTAGAGCAAGAATTGCCCAAAATCTGAATTTGGATACAGAGAGGTGTTAGGGTTAAAGTTAGACTGAAAAAAAATCATATTAGTTTGTTACAGGTGGGAGACTGATATTCAGGATAGATTCAGAGCCCTCCCTACCATGAGGTGGAGACTTACAGGTGAAGAGAGATAGATCAGGATAGGGAATGTTTGATAGTTATTAAACTGAGAATTATTGTGTTGTATTTTTCTTTTGAGAGTCCATGTGATAAGAGATTTCTAATGCAAAATGTCTAGATTAAGAAATTGCACTATCTTTAGTGTGCTTAGTCATCTTCTTATATATTAGTAGAAAATGTAAAGCCTTTAGAAGTTTTATTCTACCATAAGTCTATAAAAGAATGCTTCAGAATAGGTAATAGAAAATATGTTAGAAACTTTAGGAAAATATAAAGAAACTTAAATTTTATTGTGGCTTTCTGTATATACAAATTATATTTATCTTGCAGAATCCCAGTGCCCAGTTTAGTAGATAGCTGGACATCACTGTTGATACTTCTAAAAGACTCTATTCAACTGAGTCTTCCCGCCCCAGGACAGTTTCTTATACTTGGGTAAGTAATTTCACTTAAAAATATGATTTTGAAGGGCTGAAGATGTAGCTTAGTGGTAGAGTGCTTGCTTAGCATGCACAAGGCTCTGGCTTCAATGACCAGTATCACCAAAATACACACACACACACACACGCACAATTTAAATAAAAGCATATTGCTGAATAAGTGTTTTCACTAACCATGTGGCCTCTCTACCTACTCACAGGGTTCTCAAAACCAGACATATAAGGCTTGTAAAAAGGAAGAGAAGGGAGAGAACAGTGTGTATTTATACATAACAAGATTTAAGTGTGCTGAAATGAAGCTGTCACAACAGTACTTTGGCCTGGGTGAAGTGCAGGGTGAAAAGGTCTGAGAGGATGAATAGTGTGGTTAAAGGGGAATTTCCTAGAGGTGGAACATAATTATATATAATTATATATATAATATTATATATATATAATCATATATAATTTCATGTATTTTTTCCTTTGAATCATCACCAGATAATCCTGTTGATTAAAATTTTAAACCATCTATTGTGATTTGTAGCTGTTTCCTATAAGATTTTACTGTTTCCTCATCTTCTCAGTATGTGTGTACATGGATCAAACATTAAAACAGAGTTGAACATTTTTAGATATACTAAAAACTTAGAAACTTTGCTGCTATTAACATTATATGTGTCTTTTCATGCATGTTTAGGTAGTTCAGTTGAGTCACTGAAAATGAATATATATTCGATGAATATTTAAAATAGAAATTGAGGCCATAAACCCACTTACTGTGAGAAACTAGATTACATCATTTTCTTTAGACTAATACTTTTTGTTTCTATATTTTTGTTTTGGTGGCCTTTTTAGGGTTCTGAATGAGTTTATTATGAAAAACCCTAGTCTGGAAAATAAAAAAGACCAAAGAGACCTGCAGGTAAGGCATGCCAAAATTGTGTTTCCCATTGTTGTCAATTTGAACATAAGGGTCATATAAGATAATCTGTGAAGTTCTCCCAACTCCTAACATTCTATAAAAATGAGCAATGTCTATTGTAAAATATCTGTTGTCAGAAAATATAAAACTATGAAACTCCATAATGAATATTTATGTATGTGCAAATGCACACATATACTTCATAGTGGCTTTTCCTTGTTTCTTTAGGATGTGACTCATAAAATAGTGGATGCTATCGGTGCAATTGCTGGTTCTTCTCTGGAACAAACAACATGGCTGAGACGAAACCTAGAAGTTAAGCCTTCTCCAAAAATAATGGTAGATGGAACCAATTTGGAATCTGATGTTGAAGGTATTTCAGGCATTTAGGTTTGTTTTCTGTAGTCATTTCTGTTAGCACTGTGAGTAGCAAAAATTCATCCCCTTTCTCATTATTAGCAAATAGCTTTTTTTAAGTGGGAAAATACTAACCAGTGTGTTTACTTTACCTGTCTTTTCTCATATTTAGATATGTTATCCCCTGCAATGGAAACCTCAAACATAACTCCCTCTGTATATAGTGTCCATGCATTGACATTACTCTCTGAGGTAAACATTATCAAGTTTTTTTTTAACGAGAACTTGTAAGTAAAGTTTGGTAATAAAATATGAGCAAATAATTCTTAAAAATTTTAATTTGAAAAGCCATCTTGTATTTCTAGAAATCACTATGTAGAATTAACAAATGTAAAGCTTTGGCCTTGTCTATTTTGATAGTTTTAACTTTAGTGACAATAACTTTAGACGTTCCCCCTCCCCACAACACTATTTTTTTAAATATATTTTTTAAGAAAGAAAACTGCTTTTGTATTCCATTATGATAAAGAGGAGTAAAGATGGTATAATGATGCTTTCACTGTGAAGGATTTTACAGGTTAGCAACATCTTTATATACATTCTCTGCCAAGCTATTTTTCATATTGTTACACATCTGTATATATCATTTTTTTGTTTCTCCTTTATAGATTTGGGTACTGAGCCTTACAAAGGTTAGAAAACTATTACTAAGGCTGTATAGCTATTAAATGACAGAGTTGGGACTTAAGCAGCCCAGTTAATTTGTTTGGAGTTTTCAAAGCCTCCTTTTAACATAGTAAGGGGAAAAGAATACTGAGTTTGTAGTCTTAAGTCCACTGTTTACTGTCACGTTAGAAGATTCTTTAACTCTTTTTTTATACTTCCCTGTCTCTGTTGGAAATAGCAAAATCTGTCTATGTCCTATAGCTAGAGTGGAGAAATAAGTAGATTGTGGTAGAAATCATTAATATAAAAGTGATTTAGAGAGACTCTAGTTTAGATTTTTCTCATTTTCAGGTATTTTAAGTTTTCTTACAAACTGAACATTAACACCTGTAGGTGATGTCAATTTCTACTCATAGATTACACCACTTCATTTCTCATGTTTCAGATTTTGGCTCACCTTTTGGATATGGTTTTCTATAGTGATGAAAAGGAGCGAGTTATTCCTTTACTTGTAAACATTATGCATTATGTTGTGCCCTATCTCCGAAACCACAGGTACTATCATGATTTACATTATTTCATAGCCTGCTGGAAACAAGTTCTGTTTATGGTTTAAATAGATTTAAATTAATTCATAGCCTGTTAGCAACAACTTGTTTCCTCATTGCCTTTTTTGGAATTAAGCACAAAGTTGCAGTATTTTTATGGTGCTGTTTCATATGTCATTCATTGTCTTAGGCAAATGTGAACATTTATCTATATTAGCACAATGATTAAAGCTAGAAAGTAGAGATTAAGGTGGTTTTCTTTCTTACAGTGCACATAATGCCCCTAGTTACCGTGCCTGTGTCCAGCTGCTCAGCAGTCTTAGTGGGTATCAGTACACAAGGAGAGCTTGGAAAAAAGAAGCCTTTGACCTATTTATGGATCCCAGTTTCTTTCAAATGGATGCCTCTTGTGTTAATCAGTAAGTCATCCTTTGGTTTCATACAACATGCTAAAGTAGCTCAGAGTCAACTGAAGTCAACTACTGTCCCACTAAGTTATGCTTTAACAGTAACAAGAACAAAGTTACATATCATAATGCATATCTCTTACAGTTGGAGAGCTATTATGGATAATCTGATGACCCATGATAAGACAACATTTAGAGATTTGATGAGTGAGTATTGTGGAATGACAATCCAGGCAGTCTTTCCTTTGCATGATTCATTCTTTCTTACTTTGTTCTTTTTGGAAACTATTAAATTAGTTATTTGTCAAGATGTATACAGTAACCTTTGGAAATATAATATTAAGACTTACAATGGACAACTTAGTAATGAACAATAAGTAAAACTGTCCTTCTGGGACAGCTAATGGAAGGAAGGGATCATGCCTAAATTGGCTCTAAATTGTTTCTAGAGTTTCTAGAGAAGCGTTTCTAAGTTGTTTCTAATACACCATAGTACTATACCTTGTGTAAAGTAGGCACTCAGATAATTTTTGAACGAAAGAAAGATTAACAGTTAAGGCAGACAGTTGGAACCAACCCATGAGACAAGTCACTCAATCTCTGGGACTCTGTGTTTCTCCTCTGAAGGAAGGAAGAGAGGAGCCAAGAAGGTCAGAATCACCTTCTACCTCCCTTTCTACTTAATCTTGATGTCTTTATGTATTAGGGTTCCATTTAGTATTCTCTTGGAGGAAAAAAAAAGGTTTTCCTAATTTTTTTAAAAAGTGATTTGAAAATTACTAAACTGAAATAGCAGTGAAATTGTATGTGTCTGTAGAATTTTGTTTTTTGGTTTGGTTTGGTTTTGTGCAGTACTGAGATTGAATCCAGGGCTTTTGCACTGAACTATATCCCCAGCCCTTTTTATTATTTTTCTTTTTTTTTTTTTGGTACCAGGGATCAAACTTGGGTCCTTGCGCTTGCACAGCAGGCGCCGAAACCACTGAGCTAAATCCCCGGCCCTATTATTTTCCTTTTGATACAGGTTCTTGCCAGTCACTAATTTACTTTTGCAAGGCTTGAACTTTCCTTCCTTCTGTCTCAGATCTTTAGAGTGCTGGGATTATAGGTAGACACTACTATACCCTGCTAAACTTTATATAACTTCTGTAGCCCAAGCTACAGTCTTCTCTTATGGATTAACAGCATTATTATATCATCTTTTTCTCATCTTCATAAAGTTGTTTTAAATTTCAGATTCATCCACTTAATATTTACTAAAGGGCAACAGTGGGTCAGGCATTATGTTCACCTTAGTCAAATAAAAAAAAATATTTCAGAGAATAAAAAAATGTGAACGAAATGGGGCCATATGAAATACAGATTTTAAAAACCAGCTAAAGAGTTCATATTTGATGTAAAACTGAAGAGTAACAATGACAAGGCCTAGCAAGATTCTAGGAATAGGGAACAAAAATTTAAGATCTTGGGGTGGCAGCAAACATGATAAATTCATGTGATAGCAAATAAGATAATCTGGCTACAGATCGCAGAGCTGTGTGTAAATAAACATGAGGAAAGAGAGGTAGGTAGATAAGGCTAGACCATGCTGAAAATTATATTTTAAAGTAATACAAAGGATTTAAGCAGACTGCATAAAATATTAAAGCATTTTATAAAATAGTATCAGTAATTTTATCTTCTAAAACCCACAGTTCTAAATGATTATGTCTCTTCTACATTACGGTTCCCACTGCTTGGTCTTCTGGCATTTATATGCTGTATTTGTTTGCCAGCTCTTCTGTGGCAGAGTGGTCCCATATCCTCTTCCCCAAATTCCTCTCATTTTTGAATGTTACAGGGCATCTACATACACACTTATAAAAACAAGTAATAAGGCCAGAGGTTTAGCTCTGTGGCACCAGCGCTTGCCCAGCAAGTGCAAGGACCTGAGTTCAATCCCTGGTTCCACAAAAAAAACAAAACAATAAAAACAAGTAATAGAATAATCTTTTTACAGATGACTGTGTGTGTCACTATCTCTCTCACTTGTTTTCTTTAGCTCGAGTTGCTGTGGCTCAAAGCAGTTCACTGAATCTCTTTGCAAACAGAGATGTGGAACTGGAACAGAGAGCCATGCTTCTGAAAAGATTGGCTTTTGCTATTTTTAGCAGTGAAATTGACCAATACCAGAAATATCTTCCTGATATACAAGGTAAATAGTTAAAACTTTTTTTTTCTATCTTCTGAACTACAAGGCTTTTGTTGTTTCTTACAAAATGCTTCCCCTAAATTGTAACTTGGTGTAAAATATATCATGTATAAGTTGGCAGGAAATGCTATATAATCAGAAATTTTTCTACCATACCACAAAAATTATCTCCAGTATCTAAAAGAAACCAACACTGAACTTGTAGGCTCACTTGAATATGGTCTCTATTTTATTGTTTGGTTCACATTCCTTAGGAATTTATGTTGGAGGGTGATGTATGACTATTTCACTGTGGACAGGCATGTTAGTGCTTTCATTTTGGACAAGAAGTCATACACCCCTTAGGAGAGGACAAATATAGGCAGAGCCCGTAAGTTGTGGCTAGTTGGAGGCTATAGTTAGGGTATTGGGCAGAGGGGGGTTGCAGGGGTATATATAAGGTAACCTTCATTAAATGGGTTTGGTGAGCTCCTATGTGCAGAAGAATGCAGTGCATTCAACACCCCATACCACCAAATAGCTTCACAATCAGGATGAATTTTATCCAAGATATGGGGGGAGGGGGGCACAGAGGAAGAGAATAAAAAAATAAGATGTGTTATGTACATGTACCAACTCCCCACAATGACTGTACTGCAAACACATGCTAACAAAAAGGAAAATGAATTATTTTCTGTCCAGTTAGTATACTATGCAACCTCCAAGGTCAGGAGCCTACGTGGTAATATACTTGCCATATCCCTCACGAGATTTTTTTTCCCAGAATACAAGTGATTCCTTCTTTTTTCCTTTATAATGTACCTAATTTCACGAAAACAATATGCATACTCAATATGTGGTCCACGGACCAGTACCCATCTCTTGTCCTATCCATGATAAGGACAAAAATTTAGAGTAAACATTTGTCATTTGATAGAATCTAGTGAATGAATAAGAAAATAGTACATATTTGTGTTTTTTTCATGTAATTTTTATTTTATGGATGTATGAGTCTCCAACCGATTGGAATTTTTTTAAGGGGTCCTTTATTAGTTCGAGAATTACTATATTAGATAAAAAGTGCTGTATGATAATGAATCAGATTATTTCAGCATTGAAAATATACTGCATTTCTTGCAGAGAGATTGGTTGAAAGTCTCCGTTTGCCCCAGGTGCCAACTCTTCACTCTCAAGTGTTCCTGTTTTTCAGAGTATTACTTTTAAGAATGTCTCCACAACATCTTACCTCACTCTGGCCTACCATGATCACAGAACTTGTGAGTTATTTTAATTGTTAGGTTACAATCTAAACTATTAAAAAAAAGTAATTAGTTTCCATGTGTATTGGCTAAAACTAACTTTGAAAAAGAATTAAATTCAGTTAAAGTACTAACACTTTTTACAGTTGAAAACAGTAAAATGAGTCAGATTCCATCTCTTACAGTAAGCTCTTAAACTTTCAATTTTGCACTGTAGATGGCCAGCTGCATATGAAATATAGTTCATCTGATCTAGTTTAGTGTTCTGTGTCTTCTGTACATGTTTTTTTTTTTTCTGTACACTTTTAACTTGTCAGCATCAACAGGTTTGGGTCCCACTTTTAGCAGTTCCTCTAGTGATAAAGATAGGTGAGCTGGATTTTAATGGACTGGCTAAGTCACTTTCTTCATTGCTAAAACAAAACACCCAACACCTGCAATTTAAAGGTTTATTTTGGCCAGCCCCAAGGCAGAAAGTCCTGGTTGGGAGGCTCTGGCAGAGGAAAGCTGCTAGTGTCGTTGACAGGAAGCAGAGAAGGGAGGAGCCAGGGAGAGAGACATATCCTTCCAGGTCATGTCCTCAGAGAGCTATCTCTTCTGACTAGACCCCACCCCCCCAAAAGCTAGTCAGCAATAGCAACCCCCCCCCCCCATGACTCGGTCATCTTCCAAAAGCTCCACCTATGTGTGCCTGAGACCTCTGGGGGACATTTTTCCATATAAACCATAATACTGGCATAAGCCATATACTTACTATTGAAGTGCAGCACCTACTCCAGTTAAATTTGTATTAGAGAGCCTTTCACGAAGATTTTCTAAGCTCTGGATCAGCAGAGATTTCCCAAGTCCACCAACACTATTCAGTGTCCTCATATATGCAGCCATCCTCATCCTCACAGAAATAATTTGGGAATTCAGCAAAGGATGACAAGTAGAGAAAGGGAAAGAAACCCATATGTCTGAAATTCAACTTTATAATTTACTCAGAAGTCTGCTTTAATATTTCATTTTTTTGTTTTATTTTTTAGTAACACTGACTATTCCATCATCGTTAAAAACAAAAATCTGTCTCATTGGACTCTGCCAAATGATTAGCAAGGCTCTGTGCTGTTAAACTTTCAGTTTTCTTTTCAGAAACTAATTTAAAATATTCTGAACACGTATCCTAAAATTTGTTTTTGTATTAATGAAAACATAGCCTAAAGATAACATGAAAGGATTACATGTCCATTTAGATAAACATTTAACATTTATTTAATGTTCTTCAGGTACAAGTATTTTTATTGATGGAGCAGGAACTCACTGCTGATGAAGATATTTCACGGTAATTATGTAATTTATTTCAATATGTTCTTAGTAGTTTTTAATACCCTGAAGTTATCCAAAATATCACTCAACTATTTTATCTGAATACTTTATATGTTTAGTCCATTTTTTAGTTGATCATGTTTGGATATAATAGAATTTCACTTAGTCCTGAAACACAGTAGACTGGATTAAACTATTAGCAGTTATGGCCTTTGGCCTCTAGATACAAATACAGCTCAGTATAGTACTGTTTCAGCAACATGAGCCATATCAATATGGTCAATATCTGGTTCCTTACAATTGTTAGATAGCAAAACTTAGTACAGAAAGAAACTTGTATTCAAGGTATCCAGATCTTTTAGAATGTTCCAAATGTAATGTTCTACAATTTTATTTTTAGTGGGAGCAATTTTTTATGATTAAATCTAATTTATATGTGTTTTGCCTAAATCTATAAATTGAGAAATTCCTTTAAGACCATGTGTCTTAAATATATTGTATTCTTCAGTATAAAGTTCATAAAAACAGTTTCCTGTGCTGCTTTTTGTTTTTGTTTTTGTTTTGGTACCGGGGATCAAACTCATGACCTTGCTCTTGCGAGGCAGATGTGGAACCACTGAGCTAAATCCCCGGCCCCTAATAACTTTATTATTATCAAAAAGTTCTGCCTATATTTGCAAAAGGAAATTGAGTAGTAGTAAGGTTTCAGGGTTACAGTTATTTGTATATTTATGGAGTATGTTATGTGTTATTTGTAAATCTTAAAATTACATAGAAACGAATTTTTTGATACAGCACAATTGTCAAAACCAGTAATTTAGCAAAAATTATTGGTACACTCAAGATGACTAAAATACTGCCTAGTTCAGATGTTCTAGGAATTCCACTTCAAGCAAATGGGTCCAGCTACTGATAGTGCCATCTTTTACTTTACAGGACTTCAGGCCCCTCTGTTGCTGGTCTGGAGACCACCTATACAGGAGGCAATGGCTTTTCTACTTCATATAACAGCCAGCGGTGGTTAAACCTCTATCTTTCTGCTTGCAAATTTTTGGATTTGGCTCTGGCATTGCCCTCTGAAAATCTTCCTCAGTTTCAGATGTAAGTGGGTAGATTTGAAAATACATTTACCTTTGTCTCTGAAACTAACACTAAAAAGTTCTTTGTGCAAGTTGAAAGAATAATTTTTACTAAAATGTACTTCTTTTAGCAAAGGAGAGGACAGCATACTTACTGGAAGTAAATGGTTGATGTGGCTATATTAAGATCAACAGGCCTTTCGGTCAACAAATTGAGTACCATCCAGATGAGAAGCAATGGGGAACATGACTTGTAAAGGAGTCAAACAGTTGAGCGCACACTGAATGTTACATAATAGTACCTATAAAAGATGCTGTGAAGGGATAGAGCAGAAACTTCTCCCATACTTTTGGTTCAGCGCAAGCCCTGGGAGTTGGTTTTTTTTTGGTACCAGGGATTGAACTCGGGACCTTGTGCTTTTGAGGCAGGCGGTGGAACCACTGAGCTAAACCCCCGGCCCAAGCCCTGGGAGTTTTTAAGCTGAGGTGATGAGTGAGGGTTGAGGAAGAAAGGCACACATGTGAAGACAGGCAGGAACAGCCCTGGTATGTCTGAGGTACTGAAAGATCAGCACTGACGAAACAGAATGTTAAGAGGGTGGAAAAGGACTAAATTATTAAGTGTTTTGGCTGTGTACTGTGGAGAAGGGACTAGAGGTAGGCAAGACTAGAACTAAGAAGGCTATTTTGATAGTGAACTAAACTAAGAAGTAGGGAGAAAACTGATGAGTAAATGCTCATAATGCTTTATTCATAATTGCTCAAAAATATGGTTTTCCATATCTAAATCTTAAAATACGCAAACTATGATATTCTAAATCAAAATGTAGCTAAAATAATTTGAGAATTTGTGCACAAGATCAAACATTTGTACAGTATATTGTGCTGTTATAGTATTCTTCTGGCATAGAATGTTTTAAGATCGAGTTAAGATAGATCTTTTTCTTTGGGCATGCTTAAATCTTTAAGACTTTCTTTTCATTAAATTTAATGATAAAGACTAGAAATTATTTTTAGATTAATTCTTTTTTCCATTTGAAAACCATCTACTCTACTTCTTGATGAATTTCAGTAGTTGGCTATCTGTCAAATTGAAGTCCTAAAAAAGTTTAGAAAAGGATACCAGTACTAAGCTAAACAGTAGCAAAGCGTCCAAAGTTAACCAGGACACTTACATTCAGAGAAGCGACAGAAACTAAACTTTTCAGTGCCTTAAGATGAACATTAACCAGTATGTTTATGGTATTGACTTTTAGTCTTTCATGACAAGAACCAGAGTTAATTTATCCTCTTTACTTGCCAAGATACTGTTAAAACAAAACGGGGTTGGAGTGGGTACCTCTACGGCACACAGCATGCTTACCACATTGGGTTCAACTCCAGCACCAAAAGAAAAATAGCTACTAAATAGAAAAAGCACTAAGCTGTAATCATATGAGAAATTCCAATTAAAACTATAGGTAACTATCAGAATGGTAAAGACCTAAAAACTGCTTTTTTTTTTCTTAAATTCTTTTATTGGTACATTTTAGGTATACGTTTACGTTTATCATTGGGTGCTTGTACCTGTACATGATGTATCTTGGTTCTTATTTTTTCCCCATTACCTGTGTGCCTTTCACCCCCTCCACCCTTCCTTATTTACATAGACTGTTTCCATTTTTTTCTTTTCTCATAATTTTTCCTTTCCCTTCTTTCCTTTCCCCTTCCCCTCCCACTTCCCCTACCCCTTTGAACCTTTTCTTCCTATTCAAATTATCAGTTATTCATTTTGATCCTTATTTACACTTTCAGTTTCTCACACTAGAGAAACTATTCGGTATTTACACGTGTGTCCTATTCACTTAAGAATATGGCCTCTGTGCATCCATTTAGCTATAAATGTCTCTAGTTTCTCATTCTTTATGGCTGAGTGGTACTTCATTTTATATAAAAACCACATCTTTATCCAGTCTCCAATTGATGGGCACTTGGGCTGTTTCCAAGCTTTAGCTATTACAAACTGTGCCGCTATAAACATGGGTGCACATATAGTGCTGTGGTATGATTCTGTAATAGCTTGGTCAAATGGGACCTCTAGTCCTAGTTCTTTGAGGTATCTCCATACTGATTTCCACAGTGGTTGCACCAGTCTGCACTCCCACCAACAATGGAGAAGGGTTCCTTTCTCCCCACACCCCTGCCAGCATTTGTTATTGGTTGATTTCTTGATAGCCATGCTTTCTGGGGTGAGGTGGAATCTCAATGTTTTCATCTGCATCTTTCAAATGACCAGTGATGTTGAACATTTTTTCATATATTTATTTGCTGCTTTTACTTCTTTGTCTGAGAAATGTCTTTCATTTCAGATGCCCATTTTTGAATTGGGCCTTTGAATTTGAGAGGTCTGATATTTTTCAATTCTTTGTATGTTCTAGATAGTAGACCTCTGTCTGAGGTACAGCTGCTAAAAATTTTTTCCCACATTGTAGGCCGTATCTTACCTCTGTTGGTGGTTTCTCTTGCAGTGCAGAAACTTTTTAATAAGATGAGATCCCAGTTGTTGATTCTTTGTGCTAGTTCCCGTGCTACTGAGGTTTTGTTCATAAAGTCTTTTCCTATGCCAATATCTTCAAGAGTTCTACCTAACTTATCTTCCAGCAAGTATAGTGTTTCTGTCTTAATATTTAGATCTTTAATCCACTTCGATCTTAAGTTTAATGCATGGTGATAGATATGGGTCTAGTTTTAATTTTAAAAACTGCTTTTTAATAGAATCATTCTTGTTGGAAGTATACATTGATATTATTCAATTCAGAGGGTTATATTTACTAAAAATTTAAACGTACTTTCTCTTTAAGCTAATAATTGTGCTACAACCAAGGATGTATCCTAACACAGTACTCACAGATGTGCATATAATTTTCATTTGAATAACTTGTACTATATAGCACTTTTGTAACAGCAAGAACTTAGACCATCTAGGAAACTTGGTTAAATCCATAGAATACTATGTAGCTTTAGAAAGAATGGGTTTAACATGGTATGTAATGATCTCTAAGATATATAATTAGATCAAAACAAGCAGCAATAACGTATTTTTTTAAAGGGGCAGTGGGGGAAAGGGTTCAGTGTGTGAATGTGTGTTCTTTTCTGAATAAACTATTTCTGAAAAAATGTAATACAAGAAACTGATGGGTCATATGGTAGGTGGGAGACTACCTTTCTTTGGCATCTCTATTATATTGTTTAAATTTTTTCCATATATTTAAATAAGCAAATATCTAAGGGAGGCATGGTAGAAGTCCTATTTAAATACTCCTGAAATTTTCAGTTCTTCGCACACTTACTGTTTTTTAGGAATATTTAGTCAATTATATGTTATATAATCAGGTCATGGCCGGGGATTTAGCTCACTGGTTCCACCGCCTGCCTCACAAGCACAAGGACCCGAGTTCGATCTCTGGTACCAAAATAAATAAATAAATAAATAATCAATCAGGTCATTATCGGACTACTATAGTACAAAGAGACAGTAAGCTACACAAAAGCAATTTCCTTTTAAGAAGTTTTTGCCTACTAGCTAATAAGGAAACATTTGTTTAGTGTTTGCTTTGTGCTTGTGAAAAAGAAGTGATGAGCACTTTACAAGTTTACACTGTATAGCATTATTTAGCCAATAAAACCCTTGTGTGGTATTTTAACACTATATTTACTGATGAAGAAAAGGTTCAGAGGTTAAAAAATATACCCAAGGTGACAGGGCTCCCAGTCAGCTGGCATTCAAAACCTTCGTTAAGTAATGGAATGATGATCTTTTTACTAAATTATATAGCCTTACCTTAGCACAGTTTGTCTTACTGATATCATTCTTCCACACACAGGTACCGATGGGCCTTTATTCCAGAAGCCTCAGATGACTCAGGTTTGGAAGTCAGGAGGCAGGGCATACATCAACGAGAATTTAAACCTTACGTGGTACGACTAGCAAAACTTCTCCGGAAAAGGGCAAAGGTATTAAATTTGTTTTTATTTGGTTTTATTACCTGCACATTGCATTTTATATTTGTATTGTTACATGATGTGATTAGAGTAAGACCCTAACTTACAAAGGAGTTCTGTTCTGGGAGAATGTTTCTAAGTCAGATTCATTTCTGACTGTGTAAGTGTGTCTTATACAGTACACCTGTGAGGGACTTACTGTACTATGCATGTGGTCAGACATTAAATAGTTCCTGGGAAATTGAGGATACTGTCAAATTGAGCTATTTTGAAAACAAGTCCCTAGTTTTCAGAACTGATATAAACTTAGTATTTATGAACATTTAAAAAAATATACCCAGGTGAAATGGCACATGCCTATAATCCCAGCTACTGAGGAGGTTGAAAGAATTGCAAGCTTGAAGCTAGACTGGGCAATTTAGCAAGACCTCGCCTGTCTCAATAAAGTTTTTTTTAAAAAAGGAAACATTAAAAATAAATATATTGTATATATTTTAAAGGAACATTTGATTTACAGTTTTGGGGATTGATCTCAAGGCCTTGCACATGCTAGACAAACTCTTAAATCCCAGCCCAGATATCCATTTTTTAAAAAGAAATCTTTTGTACACCAATAACATCTATCTTAAAATATATTCCCAGAGAAGAATAAAAACCTCAAAACCATGCACATAACTACTTAGTTCTGTAGTCCTAAAAGATTTTAATGTCAAATCTTAAGAATTTAATACACCAGGGCCAGGGATGTAGCTCAGTGGTTCTGCCGCCTGCCTCATAAGCAGGAGGTCCTGAGTTCGATCCCCAGTACCAAAAAAAAAAAAAAGTGTCCAAGCTCAGTGGTTCCGCCTCCTGCCTCACAAGCACAAGGACCCAAGTTCGATCCTTGTACCAAAAAAAAAATTGACTATTTTTGAATGACTTGAGGAGAACCAGGTTATGAGTTAACTGAGAAAAATGCAATTCTAAAAGAAACTTGTAAAATAAATCTGTCAGGGGCCAAGGGTTTAGATCAGTGATTCCGCTGCCTGCCTCACCAGCACAAGGACCAAAGTTTGATCCCCAGTACCAAAAAAAAAATTAAAAAAAAAAAGTCAAAATGGTTTCAACAAGAAATAATCAGTGATTGAGGAGATTTTACATTTTAAATTTAAACAAATTGGGAATATTTCATCAAAATTGAATCTGTGAACTCTGATTAGAATAATAAAGGGAATAATTAGCATTCATTCTGTTTATATATAAAGTGTACATGCTAAAAATTCATCTTTTAAGTGGGTTATTTTTTGCTTTTTTGATTATAACCTAAACTTTGTTCCATATCCTGACAAGTATAGCCATAAAACAGAATCTTAAGTTTCTCATCAAACACTTCCCCTTAATGTAGATTTTCTTTTCTCGTTTCTACTGTTGACATTGAGCAGTTCCTATTTTAATAGATTTCAAGCCATTACTCCCCAAATCCAGTTTTTAAAACACTCAAGAATTACACTCTATGAGTACCCAGAAAAAAAAAAAAGAATTACACTCTATGGAAAGGTAATGAAGAGGCTCAAAAATATAAAGCTTCTAGTTAAAAGATACTCTTCAGGGGTAAAAGTGAAAATTTACTTAAATATAGTGTAGGAAGATAAAAGTTGTAAAATGTACAGTAGTACCCCAGTTCATGAATGGAAGCAAAATTTTGCCCAATGCTTCTGCTTGCTAACCAAACTGTTCACAAATAGAAGCATTCGTGAACTGAGGCATTACTGTATTTATTGTATATTGTATCATATTATCTGTATTGGGTTAATTTATTGCGTACTTTTGCCAGGAACAGAAGAGTAATAAAATTGGCATGCTCATCACTGGGCCTTTCTTGTTCATCTTTTGTCATTTTTTTGCATTCAAATTTTTTGAAAATAAACTCTACAATGTTAGGATAATGTAGGTTATTTTGTGAGGTTTAGTTTGCAGTATGTGCTTTGTGTGCTCAGAAATTTTCCAATCTTCTGAATTTTCCCTAATCTGGCAGCAGCTCCTAAACTGAATTCCACATACTGCCCAGTGAAATGGAAGAAAGTGATTAAAAAAAGTTTTACCTTGAAGGACACAAGGAATTTGATTTATAATCCCAGTAGCTTCTTTAGGAGCTAAAAAGAAAGAGATGTGGATAAAACTTGGATCCAGAGTTTAGGAGTGGACGTGGTTATTTTGATATCACAGGGTTTGGAAAAGTAATCATGACAAATCCAGAAATAATATAATTTCATATGACCCTAGACACATGCCCTGTTATCCCAGTATCTCAGAAGTAATAAGAATTCTTTTAAGACTCCTTATCTAAAGATAGACAGGACTTTTGCCCAGGACTTACCCCACAGAATAAGACAACTACTGTATTTTGATTGGAAACCATCTTCCTATTCATATCCCTTTAAACAAGGTCTTCAAGGCCAAGCACTTTTCAATGATACAAAGGCTATGAGTTCTCCTCTTTCCTTCCACAGGACGAGGAGGACTTTAAGACAGTGATTTTGGAGGGATTGGAGATGGCCAAGGATCAGGTGAGGGTGGCTGTTTGATGCTTGTGATATAGCAGCAAAAGCTGCCACATCTGGACCCAATAGTGAAACACAAAACCCAGGTCTGCATTTCATCAAGTACAAGAGAGGTAAACAGGAAGGAAGTCTTTCTCCATATGTAGACTGAGAAGTCAAAGGAGAAATTATATGGAAAAATATTTGAGGGCGAGGTATAATTCTGATAAAGAACACCATAATCACTGAAACAATTGTGCTCTTCTTGGTCAAGAGCTTGGGGGAAAAATCCATCTTAAGACACTTCTTGAGGTAATATAAATGAAAGGTTAAACCATGGTTGTCTTACATTTGTAAATTAGCTATATAGAGGGTGTAAGTATAAAATTCACTTTCCTTCAGAAATAAATTCATCTCTGTATACCCTTTGATACATATAATGGAATTGCAGTTTGATTTAGAGGAATAGAAGTGATATGGTCAGCCAGTCCTTGACTAACATTAATGATTTGAAAGCCACTCAAAGATCTCCGATTAAAGCCAGTATCATAGTGAAGAGAATGGTGATACTTTTGTATTATATTATAATCTAGATCTGAATTTAATTACTAAGAAACTGACAGCTTGAGTTTTTTTGGCTGCAGATAAAGAACTAAATGACCTTTTTGTTTTCTTGTGGAGCCTCCTGTTTAAATCTATACTCTTTTTTTTAATCTTTTCATTTTTGAGACAGGGTCTCACTGCGCAGTTCAGGCAGGCCTTGAATTCACTATGTAGCCCAGGCTGGCCTCAAACTCAGAGCAATCCTGCCTCAGCCTCCTGAGTGCTGGGACTACAGGCGTGCACCAACAGGTCCAGCTAAATCTATATTCTTAACATACTGCTTTACAATAAGCAAGCAGAGCTGGGGCTATAGCTTAGTGGTCGAGTGCATGTTTAACATGCATGAGGCCCTGGGTTTGATCCCTAGCACCACACACAAAAAAAACACAAGCAAGCAAGCCTTGAGGTCACAAGAATTTTGCATCTTTCTCCACAAGGATACAGGTGATATTACAATATCAGGCAAACAATGAAAGTTTCTCTACAACATCTGGTCTTAGAAGAGAAACTCCATTTGTGAAGTAATTCTCCTTCCTAAGTCTTAAGTGCATGATTTTTTCTCTGTAGTTCATTGTTTTACATTATCTTTACTGTGTTGTATCTGTGATTTTGCTCAAGTACGAACATCTATAAATTTCTCTAAAAGACCACAGATAGATAGATAGATAGATAGATAGCTGTGTAATTCAGTTCGCTTTATTTTCTTTGAGACAAAGTCTTGCTATGTAGTCCAGGCTAGCCTTGAACTTGCTATGTAGCCCAGGTTGGGCCTGGAACTCATGATCCTTCTGCCTCAGTCTTCTGAGTGCTGGGATTACAGGTTTGCACCACTATGCCCAGCTGGTTTTTTAAACTAGCTTTTGAAACAGACATTATTGGTGCTTGTATTTAGTTGAGTTTACAAAATATATTCTCATTTGATTCTCCTACTGCTAGTAGATAGGTTAGATTTTCCTGTTTCATCAGTGAGGAACTTTTATGTCTTCCCCAAGGACGCAACACAGTAAGTAAATGACAGAGCCAAACACTAACCATGTTATTTAGCACAACCCACAAGCAACAGCAGTGTCTCCTGGGGGATCCCTTTTCTGTGTAGTACAATACTGATACTGTACTATCACTTTATGACAATTATCCACTTTTGGACCCTGCTATAATCTTGTGGCAAGTTTAGGCCATTTAGCTAAATGAATGAAGCTCAATGCCCTTTTCTAATTCTTTTATAATCATTTGTGACCTAGTCCTTGGTTGGAGTCCAGAAGTCAAGGAGCTGGTTATTGTCTGACTCCTTATCGCTGTCTAGAAGAAATTCTGCTAACTAAACTTACCTGTGCATTATGGTTGGAAATTATTACATCGGGGGTGTCAGACCCCTATACCTAAAAGCATCAAGGAGCACTGAAAGGCCTTAGAAGCAAGGGTTTTAATTAAGTTTGAATAAAGACTTAGCATCACTTGCATTTACTTCTTAACTCTGATTTCTGATGTTTATTATGTTTAATTTTTTTAATATAGTACACCCATGATTCCTTTGTTTTCTACAGAAAAATCCAGAAGAAGACAACTCAGGGAGAACACTGGGTTGGGAGCCTGGGCACTTGCTGCTCACCATCTGCACCGTGCGCAGTATGGAACAGCTCCTGCCATTCTTCAATGTCCTCAGCCAGGTCTTCAACAGCAAAGTCACAAGTCGGTGTGGAGGACACTCAGGGAGCCCTATCCTTTACTCAAACAGCTTCCCTAATAAGGACATGAAACTGGAGAACCACAAACCATTTTCCAGCAAAGCCAGACAAAAAATAGAAGAGATGGTAGAAAAGGATTTTCTGGAAGGGGTGATAAAAACTTGAATACCGCCAGTGGTTTCACTGTAAAAATTATTTAAAATAGACATGCTGCTCTGAGTTGTATAGTTTCTTTTTCCTTTTTATATATGTAACAAAACACATTTTAGGTTGTATTTAAATATTTGTAAATAAGAGCTAATGTGGCCTGACTCAAGTTTAAATATTGTTGGTTCATATTGATTATGGTGCCTATGAGAGATCTCTCTCTATATATATCTAGTCCATTGTTTTACTGTCCTGAGTTGTCTTAAACCTACAAAATACACACTGTACATTTTTTTCTATTGGTTTCAGGCTTGGTTTAATTTAGATTGGTTGGGGATTTTCTTCTTTCCATTATTAACCATGTTCTAGTATCAGAATGGTTTGCCATCAGAGGCTTGGTAACATGAGATTTGCTTCTTCCACATCCTTTCACTGAAAGCAGTGAAGAAAAACCAAAGCCTGAAATGTGTGGCTTCATAAGGACATCACAGGCACCTCCCCCTCAGTGTGGAGGAGAGATAAGACCACCTCCTGGCTTCCACCTATGAATTTCTGATGATGCTAAGCAGACAGGTAAGTTATCTTATACCCAGGCTGATGACAGAAAATTTGGTAGTAAAAAGTCTTCTCCACCCTCCTCATTTTGTATCATGGATGGGGAAGGCTGTAAAGCAACACCTCAATTAGGTATTAGCCACAGCAGAAACATGACAAGAAGTTGGTAGTAAGATTTAATTTTCTAGCACTCTGAATGATTTGTGCATATACTATAAAATTAATGACTGAATCATATACTTAAGCCCCCAATATTTTATATCAGTGAGACTATAATTAGAGGTAAACTTCTGTAACAAGCATAAAACACTTACCTATTTCTAAAAAAAATATTCTAGTAGTGTTTAGGAAAAAAGATTGATCTACAAACAATCCAGTAAGGTGCATGTAAACATGATTATGAATGTCTTAGTACTGCCGTTACTGTTACAGTTTTGTAAAAGCTTTTTAAAAATCCAGTTTTCAAAACATAAAAATTATCCTCAGAAATTTGGTGTGGGTCTTTCTCCAATGCCTCCAGCAAGCTGAAATACTGCCAAGCTCACTTCATGTGCAAGGCTATCCGCATTTTCCTGCAAATTACATTAAAGAGATCAGATAAGAAAGCTGTAACATCTATCATGTTACTTGCAACTCTGGGATAGGGTGGGGGGCTTCCTGATTTTCACTAACATATTCAAATGAAAACTATTTTTCATCTTTCAGTAACAAATTCCCAGGCCCTTAAATAAATGGAAAGCAAGTTAAATTCTTCTAAATAAGGTAAGTTCAGTTAATCCAGGCAATAAAATTAGTTATTCCGAAACTCTGAATAAATTCAATAAAATATAAGTTGTGGCAAGGTGGCCACAACTGGCTTAGGAACTCTTAGGAACCTATGGCAAGCATGTTGTTTTTCTTTTAAGACAAAAGATGTTAATGTATGCGGGTTTTTTCCTAAACTAAAGCCTCAGTATTCAGGTTTAATTGCAGTGTTGCCACTTTATAAGTGGGTTTTGGGTTGCAGTTTGGACACTCATCTCTAAAAGGTTTGCCATCAGTCTTAGGACCTTAGTTGCCCTCTCTGATCCACCATGGCTATTTGTTTACTGCATTCAGAGGTGACCTATGCTTCTATTAAAAAACAAAAAAAGAAAAAGCTTCCTAAGTCTTATATAAATGTCTCCTTCCAAGTCCTTGTTCAACCTACTTTTCTGTGCAAGCACTTGTATCAAGATAGAAAAGATGGAGTATGTGAAGAGGAAGTATTATAAAAATCCCAGCCTGAGGGCTACACAGGAAGATGAAGAGTTTGAGGCCAGTCTGAACTACACATCAAGATCCTGACTCCAAAAAAAAAACAAAACTCCAAAGCACTGGTCTTGACTCCAGGTGGAAAACAAGAGTAAAGCTGTCTTTTCAAGTCAAAAGCCCAGAGACAAAAGCAATTATTACCAGTGGTTTAGAAAGGGACTACAAAACTGGCTGTTCTTATAAAGCAGGATTATCTACTTCACAGTGCATAGCTTTAACACATGTCAAATGTAGTTATTCCTGTCACAGAAGTATAGCACTTGAAAAAGTCTAGAATAAATCAAAAATAATTTGGGGAAAAGCAGAGCACAGTGGCGCATGCCTATAATCCCAGCACTCGGGAGCCTGAGGCAGTTGGATCACTGCAAGTTCAAAGTCAGCCTGGCCTACATAATGAGTTTAAGGACAATCTGAACTACACAGTGAGATCCTGTCTCGGGGGGAAAAAAAAATTGGGGAAAATGAACAAAAGAGGTAATTTGTTTAGCTTTGTAACTACTATTCATGATAATCTTAAAATGAGAAATATAACCTTAACCTTTACAGTGAAATCCTAAATATTAAAATATTTTCTGTCCTCTGATAGTGTCTCTCCCCTGACCCTCTCTCATTAGACCCTTTCAGAACTATCCCAGCTTACTTGTGAATCTGCTTCTGCATACACTCTGACAACATCCTCTGTACCAGAGGGCCGGACAAATGCTCGGGAGAGCTTGTATTTCTTCACCAGGTCACTGATCGCCTCCTGTAGTCCAGGCGGTGTAACCACCTGTCTTTCAGCATCTGTGGTGCTAATAACTCTCCTGTCTGCAACCTAAGCAGAAGTGTTGGATACATGTTATATGTATTAAATCCCTTTCATAAATCTAACCTGCTCAACATAAAATGAATCTTTTGGTTGGAATTAACAGTAACAGACCAGTACTTTGGCCTACTGTATTATAAAGTACAACACTGAGGTAGTAAAATACTAAAAGTATAAGATGAAATTACATTAAAGTTTTAGTTTTTCCAAGGTGAGAGCTATACCTTTAGCAAACCAAACAAATCCCTAGACACTTAAATAATGGCCAGTAAATACTGTATGATTTTAAGTTCCCTATCATCCCTCAGACCCTAATGATATAATAACTTTAGGTATTTATTTTTGGACAAGTTTACAGTAAGGACTATATTCCAGACCATGGGGAGTTGGTACGTGTACATAACACATCTTGATTCCTTTTTTCTTTTTAATCCTCTTCCTGTTATCTATTTTCTTCTTTATATTTTAGGTCTCTCATGTAAGAGAAACCATGTAATACTTAAGCTTGTGTGTCTGATTTATTTCACGTAACATTATGGTCTCAAGGTGCATCTATTTTACTACAAATGACTCAGGTATTTTTTAATAGGGTAGCGGTAACCTGTTACATACAAGAGCTGTCTTATCTCCTAAATACACCCAAAACTAATTTGAACAATTAGAAGCCCATTTCTAGGGCTCTGGATTTTTCTAACAAATTTTACTGGAGAATATATAAACTGGTATTAACTTATATGGAAATCAACCAGCCATTTACCTGAAATGCTTTTTTAAATATTCTCTCCTGTTGAGCACAGATTCTACTCCTTAGCATCTATACTAAGGTAATACTTTCGTGAGCCAAAAATAATGCAAAGGAAATATTTTCATTTGACAGGCTGTCTGGGTTTTGCTTCAAAATAGTATGTATAAGACAATAACAGAACTCTGAGTTCTGAGTGTATAGAGGCATACATTTTGTGCTTTCTCCATATCTGTTAAAGTTACCATAATTTTTAAATGATTCACAGTCATGCATAATATTCTTTATAATAAAAAGTTGGAAACCAAGTACTTTTCAAACAATAAAATGGTTAAGTAATTTTTAAAGATGTGAGAAAACAGTAAGGTCTTATTTTATCTTTTAAAAGATTTTAAAATTTCTCTCACACCTTCACTTTGAGTTGTCTGTTTGGAAGATCCATATAGAGAGCATCCCACTGTTGTACAGTCAGGCCTTTCAGAGCCAGGATTGCCTCAATCACCAGCATGTCAGAAATGGCATCACCAGCTGCCTGGAAGGTGAGGAAACCAAATGGAAGAAATAAGCAAATCTTGGATAGGAACATTCTAGGAAAACCAGGTATAATATCCTGTGTTTCTCTTTCCCTTCATGCTGCATTATTAACTGGAGTGTAAATTAATATAAACAGTAAAATAAAATATACAACAAATTTTAAAACTAACTCCTAGAAAACTTGCCTTTCATCCTCTTCCTCACCTAAAAAAAATTAGACTAAAGGTTTGGGCCTAATATCGTGTGACTCAAATTTTTCTTTATAATTAGATCCCTTTGAGATAATATACCATGATGACAAAAGATATCATGGTGAAATAGAGAAAATGAGCTTTGGTGTAAGATCAACCTGAAGTTAGACCCATATTCTAGGCTTTTGTTTCATCATTTGTAAAACAGGAACTATAATAACTGCTCTCCCTGTTACTACAAGGATAACAAAGGTATGTAAAGTGCCCAACCTTGTTTTGTTATTTTTCATCATAAAATGTATGGGGAGGGAAGCATATAAAAAATGTTCTGTCACTCCCTTTCAGCATAATCTCAACAGCATATATATTACTGCTGCAAGGAGCAAGCAGGCCAGGACTTCTGCACTTTAACTTTTTATATAACACACTTTGCCCTATCTTCTGAACAATGTAAAGGTAACCAAACCTCCACCACCCCATCATTTCTGACCTGGTTAAACAAGTCAATAATATTTTCAAGCATTTTAGCAGCTTTTCCTTTATTGTCTTCTAATTCTTTTGCTAGTTGTTTTATCTTCACTTCGACAGCTTTACTAAACAATGCCTGCAATGAAAGCAAAAGAAATCAGTCACAAAACATTTAGGCCTCAGAAATAACTATCTTGCTAGCTAAACCACTTTTCACTTTTAGTGACTCTGGAGAGCTGGGGGGGGGGGATGGCAGCCTTATATGAAATTGATAATGAGATCAAATCTGAACCCAAAGGATATCATAGGAAAAAAGTTTATGGTTTATAAAACTGCTTATCAAAATTTAAACAGCTGACAGGCCGAGGGTTTAGCTCAGTGGTTCTGCTGCCTGCCTTGAAAGCATAAGGTCCTAAGTTTGATTCCCAGTACCCCCAAAAAAAAAATTTAAACAGCTGATTAAAAAGATACCAACTTGACAAAAGGTGACTATACATTATGAGTCCATTCTGTTTTCCCTCTATCAAATAAGTTCTGTGAGCTAGGTTACTTAAAGCTTGTCTGTATCCTTTGAAGAATATGAGCTGGGCAACATTAGAGGGTTCATCACATTTAATCACAGTAGAACAGACAGTGTAATAGGTATTTATTATAATATATATCATGTTCCTCAAGATTCCTGTCATTTTCAAATGCCTTACCCATGTCTTTATAGTCCTGATGCCCAGGACTGAAGAGTAGCAGCATATGGTGCTCAACTACTTGAAACACATTTGATGGTAAAATACGGTACATGCTGGTCACCTGTTTTTGTAAATTAAGTTCTACTGGAACATAACCTTATCATTCATTTACATTATATGAGCAATTATGCAAAGCCTAAAATATCTACTATCTACTCTTTAAAAAACATTTACCAACCCCTGCATTAGATCACTTAATATTTTAATTGTATTTTATAGGACCTTTTTTCTCTCTTTATATTTATGGCCTCCAGAAGCCAACTTTGAATTAATAAGGAAAATGATTTGGCCTAGATTCAAATTTTCTGTTGGTCAATTCAACTATAAAGGTTGAAGTATAAAGACATTTTTTAAAAACTCCTGAGCCTTACTCCTGGAGGTTTGATCCTGGCAACCTCCTGGCACAGGATGGCTTGGTTTGCCTTGTTGGTCTGTTTTCCCGCCTCTAGGTCATGTCCAAGTAGGACAATCTGGGAGTTTTCATTTAATGAAGGTATTACTATCTAGGGAACAAGAGAGGCTTCTTGTTCCTAAGCTGTCCAAGAATGATCCCTTGGTCCTTATCTCTACAGCTGGAAGGAAGAGTAAGGAATTGGGGAGGAAGTAGTCTTTGAGTAATTCCTTAAGCAGTAAATTCTGAGCACAGTTTGTAACAAAGCAGAGGAACTAGATAGATAGTAGGGAAAAGGCAAGCCTCCCATTAATGATGCTTTGGGCTCCATTTAATAAAAAGGAGCTTTTGGAGTCAGATTCTGGTGACCAAAATCTGTCACCTCTCAAAACCTGTCTTCTAATTATAACATTTCTTTGTCCAAAGCATGTTGTGAAGATTCAATGAGATCTATGGTCTTGTGCTTAATAAAAACTAGAAACCTGGAAAATATGAAAAAAAAAAAATCCTGAGCCTTATGAATCTAAAAACCACTTAACTGTATATTCTTAAATGATAAATTCATAGTATGTGAATTATGTCTCAAATTTTTTCTAAATATTCATTGCAAAGAAAACCATTAAAATCTAATATGCTATTGCTAATTATTTTAAATTTATTTCCAGTTATTTAATTCTCAACTTTTGTGTGTGTGTGTGGTACCAGAGATCGAACTCAGGACCTTGTACTTGCAAGGCAGGCAAGGTGCCACTGAGCTAAAAATCCCCAGCTTAAATCTCAACTTTTTAACACTTTTCAATTCACCACAGCTACTCAACTTTTCCTTTTCCCTCCTATGTCCAGTGGAAGAAAAATGTATGGATAATCTCCTTTTAAGAAAATGAAGCGGCACAGCACCTGCCTGGCAAGTGTGAGGTCCTGAGTTCGATACCCAATACCAAATAAAAGAAAAGAAAAGAAAGAACTGCATTATTTTTAATTATTGAGAAAAATCAGTATCTGTTCACAAAGAAAGATCATTAAAATTTAAAAGAACCAGTTTCATGACACTTGAAAATACTTATTAACCGAATAATCTTACCACTGTGTAGTCATTTCAACAGAGTAGAATATTACCTATTGCTACCCAGAAATACAATTACAATTCTCATTTTTTTTTGAAGTGTTAACTAAGGCCAGTTGTGATCTTTTAAGAGAACTTACTGTGCCATGCCCATTTGCTTCAAAATAAACTCCAATGTCAAACTCTTGAGCCTTGTGGTGCAAATGTTTTACACCGGTTTTAGTGCAGTAAACAGGTACCTACAACATACACATACAAGGAAACACAACAGCAATTCAGTTGACAAATATCACTATGTACACATTATGTAAAACATGCCACTGTGGGGTAATGAAGGCACTGGAAGCTCACAGCCAAAGCAAAGTGAGATGAGGGTCTCCTTAAGACAGTGAAAGGTTGTAAGTGGGACATGACACGATCTAAATTATCTTACAGAGCTGTTTTAGTTCAGTATGGAGAATGGCTTACAGTAAGGATCTGCAAGCTTTCTGGAAAGGCCTTTCAGATTTTGCAGACTATAATTAACAAATGTGCGTGGCTCTATTCCAATAAAATTTTATACTGGCAAGTTGGGAGTTGGTCAAGCCACTGTTTGCCAACTACTGGCTTATAAGATTAAGAAAGTTAGAAGTTGCCAGAACTAATCCAAATAAGAAACTATAGTGGCTGGACCAGTAACAGGGAATAGAGATACCATCGGTAGAATTAAGAATGTCTGAAGAAAAAAAAATGATTGCAAAAAGAGATATCAAATAAAATCAGCAGCTGCTTGCCCCTTATGAGACCTCAGGAATGGCTTGAGAAATAAATATGTGCTGTGTATTCAGTTTCTTAGGACATCTAAGAGACTTCTAAGACAAAATTAAAATACAGTCATGCACCACATAACAGTGTTCTGGTCAATGACAGTCTGTATGAACTATAGTGCTACCATTAGATTATGACACCTAGTGACATCGTAGCCATCTTAGTTTGTGTTAATTACATTCTGTATGTTTACACAATAACTGAATCTCCTAATGACACGACACATTTCGCAAAACATGGGACCACTGTTTAAACAATATAAGTACTGAGCATTCCTGTGAAAAACAGGAATCTGGGCCCCAGGTGGAGATTTTGAGCATTTTTACTCATTAAAAAAAAAAAATCTTAAATATAAATATTTAAATAAATACAAATTGTTAAATACTAAAAATATATTTAAATAAGGTCATAAATTTACCTACTCTCTATCTCTCTTAAAAGAGGAAATCCACATGAAAACTCAGATTTTCACTACTCTTTAAGAATCTGAGTAGAGGGAGACCCTACAGAGGTCCTGAGTCACGCGGAACACTCTGAATCAGCCAGCTGCAGACAGGCAGGTCTGCGCTCACCCTACCGAGGTCCCGAGTCACACAGAACAGGCCGAATCAGCCCGCTGCAGAAAGGCAGGTCTGCGGACACCCTACGGAGGTCCCGAGTCCAGCAAAACACGGAACACGCTGAATCAGGCCTCGCCCCGGCAACAATCCACTGGACCCCCACCACCGCTCCTCTGTACAGCCACTTGGTTCCACACTACAAAGACGCAGAGGACACCGGACCACCAGACCACAGTACTGAGTCCCACTGCTCCCAGCCCAGAGGTAGGAGCTTCTGAGCCACCATCTCACTGCTCTTGAACCAGAGGAAGGGGCTTCTTGGCTACCATCACTCCTGCTGCTCCCAGCCCACAGGAAGGGGCTTTTGGGCCACCATCCCTACCGCTGCTCCTGGCCCCTGTCCCACCTCTCCCAGCTCAGAGGAGGTAATCGGGGCAGGTGCCAACAGCCGGCCCCCCCAGTCAAAATGAGAAAACACGTAAATAAGTCTCAAAACCAGACTTCCAGATCA
>NW_004624799.1:11372966-11410312 GCF_000247695.1 Heterocephalus glaber | reverse complement strand
AAAAAAAAAAAAAAAACAAAAGATTCTGAGTAGAGCAGCTAGCCTGGGCACACTTCTTCCCAGTCTTCAGTCAATTATGGTACTCATTCACTTTGCCTTGTTAAGATCCTGCAGGAATTTGAAACGGCTTACACAAGAGTTGGATAACTACTGCACCAATTAGTAACTAGAAAAAGGGTAAAGGGAAAAAGATTTCCAATTTTGGCTATGACTTCCTTGTTAGAATAGTCAGTATGATAGGTACAGAAAGTGGTCACCTGATGGATGAGAAATAATTAGAAACAAAATCTATCAACCCAGAAACCCTATCTACAAAAGAAATGTAAAGAAACAGTTTTATTAAGCCAGTGTGATACACACATCACACGCAAGTTACTAAGGAGATTGCAAAAACAAAAAGCTCACCCTTTAATGTAGCCAGGCAGGCCCATTCTATGTCTTACATATTCTCAACATAAAAGATGACTGATGATAAAGATTCTCTCCTTGAATAAGCTTAAACCGGCTCATCTGAGTGCAATTAGGTACTAGCATTGGACATTCCCTCCAAGAGCCCAATTTTAGCAAGAATTCTGCTAAAATGGTTTAGTCTGAATCCCTTAGCTGGAAACCCACCCACTCTCCATATATGGTCAAACTTCTCATCCTCCACTGTCACCTGGGTAATGTTGGATCACCCTGTCCGGCCTTCATCAAGAATCCTATTTAGCAGGGCCAGGGATTTAGCTCAATGGCACAGCACCTGCCTGGCAAGCTCAAGGTCCTGAGTTTGATCCTTAGTACCAAAAAAAAAAAAAAAATCCTATTTAGCCAGAATTTGGTTTAGCCATAATAGCCTCTTTTCTAGCTACTTACCACAATCACTACCCACACAAACCACCCTTCTGCTTAGCTATAAAATCCCTACTTCCTCCTGTTGTGTTTGGAATTTAGCCCTACGTCTGACTGCAAAACTCCCTCACAGAAATCTACCATATCACAGTAGTCCTGAACAAAAACCTGCCTTATCATTTTAAGAAGTGTCACGAATAGTTTTTCTTTAATATCAACCCTTGAACTACAGGCCTCGAAAATACCATTTGTGATCAAAGTTTAGGCTAAATTTCCCTGGTAACTGGAATGGCCTTCTGGCTAACTGACTTTCCCAAAGGAAAAATAAATACCTAATTAAATCTCATGAAAATCAAATTAGGGGTATATTAAGAGGTATCACCAGGTCCTTAAGATTTACATTCATTACAAAGGGGCACAAAAAGAATTCACAAGTTTTCAAAATTAAAAGAAATGATATAAGAAAAGGAATGAGGAAAATCTCTCCTTTTTTCTATCAGGGACAATTAAGTTTTTTCTTATTTCTGATTTCTACTTCTCCTTGCATGAACAATAGCTCAGCTTAAGCACTATGTGTACATGTTTATGAGGACATTATTTGCCTCAGAAATATTTTACAATTATTAAGAAACTGTCAGTAAATGAAAATGGATCAATACCTTCATAACTTCTTCAAGATACAGCGTTGAACTTCCATTTGCATAGGCAGTTTGTACTACACCAATATCCAAACTTTCTCCAATCTAGACAAAAATAGTGATATTTAACTTGCCATCAAAAGTACAGTCTACAAAAGCAAACATGAGAGTTTTTAAGGCTGACAAAATTAGCACACAGTTCGCTGTGCCTTAGTTTACGCAACAAGGGACTTACTAAAAATACGTATGCCCTCCCAAAGAACCACAGTAGTTTTGTTTTGTTTTGTTTTCCTTAAATTCTTTTATTGGTACATTTTGGTATACAATACATTTACATTTATCATTGGGTGCTTGTACCTGTACATGATGTACCTTGGTTCTTATTTTTTCCCCATTACCTGTGCACCCTTCATTGCCTCCACTCTTCCCTATTTACATAGACTTCATTTCCATTTTTTTCCTTTTCTCATAATTTTTCCTTTCCCTTCTTTGAGCACTATTTAAGAGGGAACCCTTCTTAAAGAAGCTTGGCTCCTGATCCTTATGTCTTTTATAGTTTTATTTTTATTTTTTAGTTTTTTGGTATCAGGGCTCAAACTTAGAACCTTGTGCTTTTCAGCCAGGTGCGGCGCCACTGAGCTAAATCCCCAGCCCTCTCTATATTCTTAAAGTATTTATTGAATTCTTAAAATATTCCTCTTCCCAATTATAATTTCTAATTTCATCTTAAAACCTGAAAAAGATTTCTGAAAAACTTGCATTTCTATCATCACAGTCATAATAAATCTCCAAGATGATTATTTTGTTAGAATGTGGGGATTTATGATGTAATGGTAGAACTCAATTATGAAGAAATCAAAACTTAATAAAGTTTCAAATAAAATCTAGACAGTATAAGGAAGAAAAAAAGCAACTCAGATTCCAAAATTGATGTCCCAATGTTGAAATGACTGGAATTACCATTTCTTTTTGTGTTTTCTAGCCATAAATGTGAAGAACTTCCCATAAATTATGCCTCTGAGCTATTCAAATAACTATGACATGAAACGACTTCACTAATGAGTGTGGTGTCCTAGGGCACAATCTGCCATCATACCTCCAACAGGAGATCTTTAAGGAAACTGCTAATTAACGCTGCTATCTTGTCTCCATCTATGAGATGAAACTGACCATCTGCATCCAGGTAGTAATACACAATTCTGTCTGCATCTCCATCGAAGGAACAGCATCTTTCATTAGACTTCATTTCCATTCCTAGCACACAGGATAATTTAAAATGCATTTCAGTCTAAGAAACAGGAATAAAACTCAATATGAAAAAATTTAGGCTTTTCTCTTACACTAGTAACTAGGAAACATGTTTTCAATAAAGCATGATCAGAATGGGCCTATGTGTTACGTATATATAGCATGTCCACTACAAAATTTTCAAGAGATGTTTAAAATTATCCTTTCCGATAAAAACCAGTCTTAATCTTTAAATAGTGTTGTATATTAGTCATTTTTACAGGTCGAATTCTTTCAAAATGGAAAAGGAACATTCAAAAATATGTTGAAACTTGCTATAATACTAAAAATTCTACTTTTTAAAAAAAATAGTACTAGGGATTAGATGCATTGTGCAACATCCCTAGACCTTTATTTTGAAATAAAGTTTCGCTAACTTGCTCCCAGCCTTTAAGAGTGCTAGGACTACAGGTGCGGACCACTTCACTGGCTTAAAATTCCACTTTATAAACCTGTTGGTTTGAGTAGACAGGTTTCTCCTATAGTTTTCTGACAGTTACAAGAATTTCTGAATATAATCTAACTAGTATTGTGGTGTCTTTTACAAATAAAAAAGTAATCAGCAATAGATATGTGCTTTAATTCTAGTAGAAATAGTTTTTATTTGTTCACATTACCAATACAAAGAAACATTGGTAATTAAGAGACAAGAATTATAGCCTGTAAGAGATCATTAACTGGCTGGTAAAATATGTATAAAGTTATTGATTCAGCAACTATTAGAAAATCTGGCTGTTCCTTAGCCTTAACAGCAGCAGAGTGACAAAGCCAACACAGGCAGCTAAAATATGAAAGGCTTTGTCAGGAATGTAAAATGTTGCCGGTAAGACAATTCAAGACCAAGACAGCAAGGGCTATGGCTTTGCTCACAGTGGTCCCAGTGCTTACAGCATGAGAGAGAGAATTCAAAGTGAGTAAATGGATAAACGAGTGACACAGAAGTAAATGTCAACACATGCAATTCGATGAAAACAGTCTTAAAATGGTTGACTTAATTAATTTTAAATGCTTACTCTAGGGAGGCTGAGTGAGGCAACTACATGAAGTCTGTACAGTTTGAGAATATATGTCATATTTAAAGGGTGTGGCAGCAAATTAAGTATGAAAAGATATTTTGTGATTTTGGTAAACAACAGGAATTCAGTATTTAAGAGAAATCGCAGAAATTTTAAAATAGTGGCAACTAATACACTAAACACACAGGCAACCTCCCAGCAAGCCAAACCAAACACATTAGCAGGCCAGGTTTTGCTTACAGGCTGATAAATTTAGGATCCATAATTCAACAAATCTAAAATGACATTCCCTTTCTGTGGTGTAATTTGTGAAGATGAGGTAAAAGGTAATGCTGCTTACTCTTGGTACCTTTAGATCAGTATTTTCAAAGTGCAGTCACCAGACCTTCACCACCAACAAAGCCTAGGAACTTGACAGAAAGGCTATCCAAATCATACCCCAGAGCCAGTAAATCAGAAACTGGGTGGGGCCCCTAAATCTATGTACTAACCAGGCAATTCTGATGAATGCTGAAGTCTGGGAACCATTGCTTAAAATGCCATTTTCTGATCCCAACAGGTTTCCTATCAACTATAAGCAGTGGTATGACAAATACACAGAAAGAACGTTTTTTGAATGGCATTGACAACTGTGAAGATTCCTAAATGTCTAAAAGTGTCAGAGCAAGGACCAGATACATGATTCTTAATTCATGTGACCACTTGAGACTGTAAATGACATTGGCCCCAAAGAGTTCTAAAAACAAGTTTTCACAGTGCTAGTAATACACACCCTCTGGAGGTTTCTGATGGCTCTTCACAAAGTCAGCCCCACATAAATGGTTGAGCTTCCCTTTGGTCCCATCATTAAACAGCTGAACTAATAGTCCCTGTGAGAAGTAGTGTTGCATTTCCTTTAGCTTCAGAGCCCCTATACCATTTGCACAGTCAACTTTAAGTGATCTATATTCATCTCCACTGCAGGAAGCCTTCAAAGAAGACATACGGAAGAAAAATTTCAAGTTATAAAAGTGAAATATATATTGTATATATATAAATAAATACCTTCAATTATTTTAGTTGACTCATCTTTTTTTAACCCAGAAAATGAACATACTTGGATTACTTTCACTGATTGAACAACTTGTAGAAAAGGAGACTTAACGGCTTGTAGAAAAGGAGACTTAACAGCTTGTAGAAATGGAGACTTAATACAATCTAGTCTCAATTGAACAGAATTCCTAAAATATTATAGTCTGTATTACATGACAGCCATTCAAATGTGAAAATAAGTACAGGAGGAATGAACAGTAACACCTGTCATTCTTTTCCTAGCACAGAAGATCATCATGACACATTTTGTCAGACTCTGTCCCTCCCTCCTGCAGTGATCTCAGAATACAATGTGTGTCTTGCTAATACCAACAGCGAGTTAGCAGGATACTCAGCCCAGAATCTAGTGGAGTTCCAGAGAGAAAACAGAGAAGCCACATTTACGTGAAAGGGAGGAGGAATGACAAACCAAGATAAATTGTTCAACTGATCCTGCTACTTTATTCACTTGTGTGCATTTTAACCATGTTCAGGATATTTTTCACCTGTTTGGTAAGTTCCACAAAAGCCTTAGAAAGTTTCTGGTAGTAACCTTCTATTGTTGCCTTTCCATATCGGCCACTGGTGTTTCGACAATACACCATGTAGTGCAGCTGTGGTGTTGTTAACAAGCCATAATCTGTCCAGAAATACAAAAAACAATTTGCCTCATTTCTCAATAAAGAAAAAAGTTTACATGCATTCATCCTCTAAGACTTTCAAGGTGACAAATCCTCTTTCAAAAAAGGCATTTCAGGGTTGGAGATGTAGCTCAGTTGTAGAGCACTTTGCCTAGTGGGTACAAGGCTGTGGATTCAATCCCCAGTACTACCAGAAAGGCATCTTGGCCTGGCAGTTCATCTCAGGTGGTGGAGGACTTGCCTAGCATATGAGTTTGATCCTCACAGTGGCGGGGGAAAAGGCATCCCAGAAAACACAAGAACACTTTTCTTATTGGTATATGTTTGCAATATATAATAATTACACTTGTCTTGGGGAATTGCTCTATATACATATCACTAACTTTCAAACTACTATTCAGATGCACAAATACCCACTAAAACTATATTTCACATCCAATTCTGAATTATAAATTATTAATAAAAAATAATCATTTAGTATAGACAGGTAACTAAATAAATATAAAATACAAAAAAAGCAATAATGGAATTCTGTTTCTAATAACATTATAAACTTTAATTCAAATGAACCATCCTCCTCAAAGCCACCAAAAATTCTGCATAAAAGAAAAAAATCTCTTTGGAAAAAAACTGCACAATTGACAAATTCAGAAGAATTATCAGGCCAAACTCTATGTAAAGACAGGGATTTCAAGATCTGAGCTAAGAGAAGCCAGTTTGGCTATAAAGGCATTCCTCTCAAGTAGAAACAGCTCTGGGTTTCAGTGCAAAAAAACTAACATGGGGAAACCAGGAGAAGACCAGACCCTGAAACCCCAACAGACTACATATTCACTGCAAAGAGCAGGCAGAAGTGAATCACTCCAAGTCTACACTCCCAGGATGGCTACGTTGGCAGTGAATAGAGGAGAGGAGGAAAACCCACCCTTCAAAAACTGTCACCATGAGCACGGGTTCTTGTATGGGGCAGCAGCCCCAATACACATCTCCATAGGGGTTCAGATAAAGGAAGTTAAAGGAGACCCAGCCAGGCAGTGCCCCAGGCACCCAGCAGAGGAAAACACTAAATTCTGCCAGAGGAATACACCTTTATCAAAAAATCTTAAATATGTCCCATAAACAATTTTCTGAGAAAAACAGCTTCCAGTCAAATACAACTAAGTACACAAGAAAAGTACCATGAGCAAGAAACAAGAGAAATGGACAACAGAGAGGGCTAGTATCCAATAGCTAAACATTCAGTGACTAAATCTGTCCATGGACTTGAAAATCAAACAAGAGTCTATACTAGAGGTAAAAAAGGAACCATTTTAAGTTCTTAAGCCCTAAAAGTTAATGTTATTTCATGAAGGTAACTTTAGTTCTGGCATAAAGAGAAAGAAGGAAGTAGAGGAGCTCAAAAACAAAGTGAGTAACAGCTTAGACTAATTAAGTGGAAGTGTTTAAAGAGACAACTATTATTCCAACAGACATACTAAAGGCAGGAAGATTTTGTGACCAATATTAAAATTACCAAATAAACATTCGCTACATGACTACTACATATACTGACTAAAAGTCATCATTATCTACACTATCAAATTTTTTCTATTTCTCATGGTTTCATCTCTCCTGTATGAACTATGTATGTGCAAGAGTGGTCCAGCTGGTCTCTTCTTTCCTTACAACTTTTCCTTCTCTATACAATAATCAGTGACTTGCTAAAAAAAAAAAAAAAAAAAAAAAAAGTGATCCCAGAACTTTGGGAAACTGAGACAGGAAGATCACAAGTTCAAACACAGCCTAGGCAACTTGGTTTCTTAGTCAGACCCTGTCTCAAAATAAATAAAAAATGGGCTAGGCTTGTAGCTCAGAGTGAAGCCTCTGGGTTTAGTCCCAGTACTATACAAAAAAAATAAAATCCTTCAATCAAACTGAACTGCATTTGGAAAACAACCTAAATCCTTGCCATGACCTATAAGGCTTAGAATGATTTGGCCCCTGCTTTCCTCCTTAACCTTATCTTCTACTCCTCTACTACTTCCTCATTCTCCCTATGCTGCAACTACATTAATCCTTCTTAAAATACACTAAGCTGAAGAGATATGGGAGAGTTTAAAAAAAGTTACTTTCAAATTCTTCTAGACATGTACACTAGACACTAGAACAATAATGATTCTAGAGAGAACTGAAAATGACAAAGAACAACCGTTCTAAGGATGGTGAAAAGAACATAGTTTTAGACCCAAGATGGAGCAGGCTACCTATGTGAACACATCCCTCAGATACTACTTTCCATCCTGCAGGGCACGGCCTGCCAGTGTGTCAGTGAATGTCCTTGGTGGGACACAACCAGCATTTCTGTAATTGTTCTAATGAAACAAATGAATGCATGCCCTGCATAATAAGTGAGATTCAATAACTCAAACCACTGTTTCAGCTATCCACACAACTGCACATAAACATGGCATGATATAAAACAAGTTTCACACTGTAGTGACACACAATGTAATAGATTACTGGTGACTGTCCACAGCACATAATCAAAAATATCTGAGAAACTACTAATGAATAAAGGTCACTGGGGCTATAGCAAGAGAGATGACCATTCAGAAACCAGGTAGAATAAGCAAAATGGATCTTTATCAAGAAAAAGAAGAGGAGCCAGCAGAAAAGCCCAATAAGGAATGTGGCCAAACAAGTAGAAATTTAAGAGAAAGAATGAGTTTTAACTGTGGAAGCTAGAAAGATGTCAACTAAAATAAAAACTTTAAAACATACATTTTTAGGACATAGGTCTCTGTAGGTATCTGACAAAAGCTATGAAGCTTCTCCCTAGAAAAGCACTTATGTAGGTAACATGCTGCATGTGTCCAGGGGACCACAGAGTCACTACAGCTTAACGAGAAACTCAACGGGGCCCTGGGGCCCAGCTTGAGAATCCCCACTTGATTGTGTCCGCCCAATCTGGTGATCAGAATTCAGCATGGAGGAGATGTTTCCCTGGAGAGGTGAGGGAAGAGATTCACCTGCAGCCGGCTGAGAAGCAATGGAGGTGAAAAAAGAAGCCAGCAGAGTGAGCTCACAGAGCTAGAGGTCAGATCCACTGAGAAAAGCACACAGCAGAAGCTAGAGGAGATTTCAAAGTCCACAGAAGATTTCTTAATGAGAAAGATCTGAGACTAGGAGAAATTCACCTCAAAGCACAGTGGAGTCATTGCCTTCACAAGACAAGAGGACTCCACCCTCCACTGTGCTGTATTTCAACTCATTTGATAAAACAGGAGGAAGTGCCTATCAAATCTTAAAACCATGATTACATGCAGGCCAAAGATATTTTCCACCAGTGTGTGACAGGTGATTGGTTATTAGGGAATACCTAAAACTGACCAAAAAAGACCCCACCCAAAATGGAATTCTTCTGTCATCTTCAAAAAATTTTATATCAAGAAATCCAGCCTTCCTAAAGTAAAGTAAGTTATATAAAATCAATGTTTTCTACCCAAAATTTCCTACAGTACTCCCATAGGTTAAAAAAACCTGCCCAGGAAAAATCTGACCCTAAGACTATTTTAAGATAATAATATTTTATACCTAAAAGTTAATTTTTTAACTATATTATTCATCTATAATTTCAAATAAAAAAGACATATTTTATAATTTTAAAAAAATTGTTTTAATTTACAACTAAGGATAGTTACATACCATGGAATTGACCTCCTAAAACAGTTACTCCATCTATTACAGAATGTGAAAGTTTCTCACTGCTGGGTCTAGGAAGGACAAAGAAGAAAAATATATCTCTCCTGAGAACAACAGAGTTGCTGAATGTGACAGCAAATACACTACCAACTTCAAAATAATAAATTCACTATATCTGTACTGAAAGCAAACAACTCTGAAAGATACAGGTAAATTATAAGCATTTTCCAGTAGCCTTTCAAAATTAATCTCTTGGAAAACTTTTGGCTTTTAAATTAATTTAGAGAATAAATATAAAGGATAACCTTAATATATCACAGCCAAATACCTTTCCAAGTGTGACTAAAGCAACACACATGATAAACTAGTAACAGCAACAACAGTGAAAGCTAACAGTTTGTGTAAATACAGTGCTGGATATTAAACTACTACAGACACAGAACCTACTTTTCATTTTATAATATCAGAAAGAATTATTTATCTGAAAATAAGGCTGATCTTTATATAACTTCCTTTTAGAAGAAGATGTAATCACTTGAATTAGTTTAATAAGTAAGGAGTCAAATACATGTGGGGTAATAATTTACTTCAGGATACAAATCAACTATTTCTGCTACCTACAAATCTACCACCATTGGTACTTCCAAGACTCTCTAATAACCCAATAAAGGGTGAAAAACAAACTCCAAGCTACTAGGAGAATGAGGAAATATTTCCTTTTGAAAGAACCTCTGGATAAAACCCGATCTTTTGCAAAAGGCAATGCTACACACTCAAAGTACTACACTTTGGGCCAGGGATTTAGCTCAGTGGTTTTGCTGCCTGCTGCGCAGGCGCAAGGATCCGAATTCGATCCCTGGTACCAAAAAAAAGAAAAAAAAAACAAACACAAAGTACTACACTTTTAATCTAACATTTCACAAAAAGATATGCTTTTATAAAGACAAACTCTGTCAAATATATAAAATATAAATTAGCGTTTTTCTGTCAACTACAAAATGAAAAAACTATATAAATATCTGAACCAATGATAACACAGATTACAAAGAAAATCTGTAAAGGTAATGAGTTAAAATCACAGTGTATTCTGACTCTGTAGGGGGAATAATCCTATAGAATGTGCTTCTCTCCTGCCAGGAGGTATCTTGCATGTATTATTCAATTCTCACAAGAACACTATAATAGGCCTTATAATCAACAGTTTATACATGAGGAAACAGAAGCTCCAAAATAATAATCCATTCAAATTGTGTAAGAGAGAGGAGTGGAGTTCAAAGCAGAATTAGACTCCAAAACTCAAGCTGCAGTTATGCATCAGTTCCTCTATCTTACTACAGAGGCCAGTCTGGGAGAGACGCCACTCAGAGCAGCTCCACTCTCCTTCCTTCTTTCCATCTGTCTTGGGCATTAAAACCAATGCAATCACTCGTACTGTAGTCACACTGCCTCTGCAGAAACTCACCTGGTATCTCTACCAATCACCACAAAGGCATCTTGCTGCAGATCCACAGCTTCACTCTCACTGATGTCAACAAGCACTCTCTGCAGATCTTGCTCCTCAGCATTTGCCAGACGTGTAGCGTGCTCCTCCCAGGATGGCGCCAACATTTCACCCAAAGGATCGACCAATTTCACACCATTGTCTTCCTTCAAAGCAAAATAAACAATATGTCATCTGTACACATCCATGAGGGTGAGCTAAGGAAGCATTCTTGCTGCTTTTTTTACCCCGAAACACAACAGGAATGGCTGAGCAGCATCAGTGGTTACCATCTAACAATGGTGCTGGCAGGTGTTTTAGTCCGTATCTCCTTTCCTCCTCATGACATACTTATTGATGTAATTAACAATCTATTCTTACTGCAGCTTAGAAAAAAACAGGTTCAGAGAGGTTAGGGAATGTGCTTATGATCATACAACTATTAAATATCAGCGCCAATATTAAAACACCAACTCCATCTTACTTAAACCTAACAACTGCAATGCTACACAAGTTTTTCTCAAAGCTGTCATCTGTGTCTCTTATCAGTTAACAATCTGAGGCAAAAAGGGGCAGGGGACATCAGACTCCCTTCTCCCTGGGACTCTGGATTCCCAGAGCAGGCTGGCCCGCACAGCCACCAGAAGTTGACTCCAGGTGCTGATCTGCTCAAATTCCTATAGTTCAGAGTGAATGTCAACTGAAACAGCTCAGAATTATTCTGAGAAATGCTTCTGAAACCAGCTATAAATGTGAGGTTCTTCCTACATGTCATCAATAAATTACAATCATTTATTTGTTTAGATGCATACGGTGATCACACATTTAGAGGTCAGAAAAGCAATGTCCTCATTTTGAGGGAAGAGGTTACCATCGATAATTGAGATCTACATAGCTTCTACTTGTTGGTGATTTAGCTACAAAGACAAAAATCTCATGCCTTAGTAATCAAAGAGAAGCATATTATTCAAACCATGTATTAGTGGACTATAGGCAAGAGAAAATAAAAGCCAAATTATGTCAAAACAGTAGCTAAGCTTGGCACAGTGGCATATGCATGTAATTCCAGCTCCTTCGGAGGTTGAGGCAGGAAGATTGAAAGTTCAAGAATAGCCCAGGAAACTTAGTGAGATCCAAAAAGGCCTGGGGATGCAGCTTGGTGATAAAGTATGAGCCCAGCATGTGTGAGGCTGAATTCAATACCCAGCACTCCAAAAGAAAAAAAGTAGCCAAGATAGAGAAACAACCTAAGTATCCACTGACATATGAAAGTACAGTGATCTATATACACAGCAATATATAGTATTCAGCTTTAAAGAAAAAAAGAAAAAGAAAATCCTGCTATTTGCAACAACACAGCCAAACCTGGAGAACATTATACTAAAAGAAACAAGCCAGATACAGAAAGATACCACAAGATCACTTATTACATGGGAATATAAATGACTGAATTCATAGAAATAGTAAAATGATGATCGTAAGAGGATGTGGAGGAATTATTCTGAAGACTAGAACCTCATCAATATTCTGCCCAAAACTCACTTTTGGATCCCCAGACTCAGCTGTTGGCTATTCATTCAGAACAGGATACTACTGTGTAGCTATTTTTAAAAGTCTGAAATACTCCAAAATATGTCTTTTCAAAGGTTTGCCTTTCTCCCACCTATCTCCACCTGTGTAATCACTCCTAAGTTAACAGAGGTTATATTTTTTAACTATTAATACTGTCCTCAATTCAACTACTGTAAATTGAAAGGACATTATATTACTTCTCTAACATGGACATGCTCCAAAAAAGCCTTATTTCATTCTCTCCACATCCTTCTCTGAGTCTTAAGCTAAATGACCACTCTATTAAGAGAGTTGTTTGGAAGCCAAACACACATATAAGTAAGGCATGTTCCTGGAATTGGAATTTGTATTTTGGCTCAAACTGCTCAGGCACTAGGATTTAACCCTGCAAACAATGGTTGCTTTATCAGAGCACTGCATGTATTACCTCAGGATTGTGTGATGCCGTGACCATGACTCCTATGGTAGCTTTCATCTGTTTTGATCTCAGGACTGCTAACAATCCCATGCGGTACATGATATGATCAAGATGTTCTGCATTTGTTCGAAATCCAGCAGTTCCATATTGAAGAACAAGTCCACTGGGCTTGGCATGTAATGTTGAGTGGTTTGTAACAGCACCTAAATCCATGTCTACAAAACTAAGAAACATTTTTCAGGCATAATAAATCTTTCAAGGACCATTTGCTTCAAAACTGCTACTCCAGGTGTGGTGGCCCATGCCTGTAATCCTAGCACTCGGGAGGCTGAGGCAGGAGGATCACCTCAAGTTTGAGGCCAGCCTGGGATACATAGTGAGTTCAGGACCTAAACTATCTGTCTCAAAAAACCAAAAGCAAACAAACAAACTGCCACTCCAACACAACAGGTCTGCTTCACTGTGAAGCTCCCCAAGGATCTCTGAGTGGGCAAAGAACAGCAGGTTAAGTTCCCAAGGTTAGACTGACTCAGAAGTGGGCATGGGATTTAGATCAGTGCTAGGGTGCTTGTCTAGCATGTGTTGAGGCCCTGGGTTCAATTTTGGTGGTGGTGGGGCACCTAGAAGTTCCTGCATAACTTGTGTTGTTCATTCCAAGACAGACTGAGGCCAGAAATCAGTTTGTCCCAACTTACCTCCCATTTTGCTCCCAGACTATTCTGAGGTAAAGTGAAAATCATCTAGTAGCAATTAAAATGAAGATTTTATACCTAGAGTCAGAGACCACCTCATTTTACTAAAGGGAAAACTTAAGCCTGAGCCCCAGGGAAACTAAATTCAACTATGTAGCTGGTGTGAGAGTGAGGCCTAATGTCAGATTTTCAAGTGGACTATATATCCCCTAAATTGCTGAGAAACCTGCCAGGTTCATTTTGTGACTCCTCCTGAAATCACATGTTCCCAAAGGAAAAGCAAAGGACTGTTAATTGTTTTTTCTTCAAGATTGCCCAGATGCCCTAATATGCTTTACAGGGGATTCTCCAGTTCTCATAAGGAAAATCAGGCCATCCTTTGAAATAAAGCTCTGAAACCAGCCACATCTTCTAAGTAATATCACCTTTGCCTTAATTAAAAAAAAAAAAATCAAACATGGACTCAGCCCACTACCATTTCTTTCTCTGGGAAACTTCACCTCAGTGGAACTTGGGAGTTTCCAACCTCGGCCGGCAAGGTACCCTTAGAGATTCAGTCATACACATGCCATTTTGGGGTCACTTCCTTCCAAATTAGCCCAGAGATGTGGCGCAGTCCCACAGCTGTCAGCCTCACCCTCTAACTAATTTAACCTTTAACGGATTCAACAAGTAGAAGTTAAAAGAAATGGCAAAGCCGGGGATTTAGCTCAGTGGTTCCGCCGCCTGCCTCGCAAGCGCAAGGACCCGAGTTCGATCCCCAATACCAAAAAAAAAAAAAAAAAGAAAAGAAATGGCGGAAATGTTTTTGTCCAGTTGGAAAAAACTGACATTCAGCAAACTAACTTCCCTTGGGCCGAAGTGACCATTCACTTTCACAAGGCTAAATCTTTCTAAAAACTGACCGGTCAGGAATGTATCATCATTATTCATTAGGGCATGAAGCAGTCCCTTTAGATCAAGAAAGTTTTCAAAAAAATTTTTAAAAAGCGAGATAACATGCTTTCACCCTGCAATGGGGACGCGAATGCTTCTATTAAAAGTATATTTTCCAAGCCCTAACAGCGTCCCCTGGAAAAAAGTTAACATCAACCCCTTTTCTCCATTCAACCATCCTCCTCGGTGCAGCTCCCCTCCTAGCTCGGGAATCACCGCGAGGCTGCAGGGTGCGGACCCCGGCGGACTCAGCCCATTCGCCCCGCTCTAGACCGCCCGCTCCCGGGCTCACAGAGGTAGGCGTGACCCGCGCGCGGGCCGAGGGTCAGTCGCTTAGCCGGCCTGCTGGTCGGTCCAGCGGGCCGAAATCCTGCCCGGCCGGCTTCCATGGAGCCCCAGCCGTCCAGAACAACCCCTTCTCGCCTCCACGTTTCGGGCGGCTCACCTCTACCTGAAGACTCTCCCTCCTCCTCTGGGCCCAGGCTCAACAGGACCACAAGACGAGAGCGCTCCGCACCCGCAGACGTGGCCTTGCGTTGTTTCCGGGCCGTTGCTCCGCCCCCCGGCCAATCACGGCAGAGGAGCCTCACGGCCCCGCCCCGGCCGTGCCGCCGCTCTCGCGCATCTAGAGCCTGCAGATCTGCGGATGCGGCTCTGCGCGGGCTCTGGGGCTGTTTCAATTGAGTGGCCAGGAAGGGTGAGGCACCGCGATGGCCCAGGGTTTGGGCCTGTGTGCGAGCACTGGGATGCCAGTCTCCACTTCCAGATGTGGGTTTTGGGGGGAGGCCGACCTCGCGTTCCTGGGTAGCCAGTGTTCTTAGTTGGTCATGGATAGGGTCAGGGTGGGAAGTAGTGAGCCAGTGGCCTCAGCTACAGTAAGTGCTGCTGGGCTCCTGCATCCCTCTCCGGATTGTCGCGGTCATTTCTCACATCTGTGACTGCGGAAAGCCTTCTCGAGCTACCCCTCCCCCTGCGCTGTCATTTTCTGCCTTTACCTTTCAGACAGACACCCCCCGTCCTGGCACTGGGGGATCCAAACCGTCCAGAGCTCCCGAGATGCCGCCCCAGGCGAGGGTGGATCTCGGGGGCACGCTCCCCGAGGGTTCCCGGCGTGGCGTCCGGACCGACGGGTAGCGGCTGGCAGTGGGGGTGGCGGCTCCTGCAATCCTGGGCGTAGGAGACCTAGAGCCTCGGCCTTTCGGTCCCTCTCGCCGCAGCGTCCTGCTCCGCGCTAGCCTATAACCGGGTGGGAGAGGGGTCCCTGCCTTTCTCGGAACGCTGACTTGCAGCGTTTCTGCAGGTGTCATTTGCATCCACCTGCAACGGTATAATTCGGAACACCTGTTGAAAGGGCCAATTCCTAACTCTAGATCGGGAGGCAGGTGGGGGGAGGGACTAGGAATCTGGACGTTAATGGGTATTTTGGGGATTGTTGTTTATATTAGATATGGGCATCAGGAGATTAAATCGATGGTGTGTAAATGTCCGGATCTGTGCCCTAGCTCTCCGTGCAGTGCTTCCTGCGGGACTGCATCCTGGGAAAGGGATCTTCTGGAAATTTCCCTGGAAACCAGCTGACATTATTAAGCCGAGAGCCCCCGGGCCTTTCCAGGTTTCCAGGCAAGTCGATTTTGAGACAACATGTCGGCTTTAGTGAACGAAAGCCTTCAGCTTCAGCTGCTGGAGATGGAAATGCTGTTTTCTATGTTTCCTAACCAAGGAGAAGTAAAACTTGAAGATGTAAATGCCCCGAGGAATATAAAGAGATATTTGGAAGGCACAAGGGAGGCGCTGCCACCAAATATTGAATTTGTGATTACGCTTCAGATTGAGGAGCCCAAGGTGGGTGCCTTCATTTGTTTCCGGTGTTGCTAGGTGCCCAGTTTTTAACTGAAATCCTTGCTGTGTGGGCTTCCTGTTTAGGAAATAAAGAATATTCCAGACGCATATTCCCTTGTTTGGAAGCAAAACCTGCAACATAGGATGCTCAATAAATGATTTTCAGTAAACATCCTGAACTTTGTATGAATATGCACATCTTTTAAACAAATATATGCCCAGTGCCTTTATTGAAAATATCTTAGTCTTACACTCACATTATTTCTGTTTACTCATCCAATTTCTTACCAATCCAACTGTTGTACAGATTACCATTACAGATACCATGATTTTCATAAGTCTAAATATTACGTGTAACCAAACAAGCTTTTAAAAAGGGAATGTTTTTGGATTTGGCCCCATATGCAGAAAGCAAATACATAAAATCTGAATGTTAAGAATGAATTTACTTCCATCTTCTGATTCATTCATATCCAACAGAAGCAGCATGGAGTAACATTGGACAGGTCATTTGAGGGCTGTTTTACCTATTTCCTAATCATCTTTCAGTTGTTATGCTAAGAAAGCTTCTTGCCTCCCTAGACTGTATTCTGTCCTGATGGTTACACACTTCAGTGAAACCCAGAACTTTCTCATGGTAATGCTTTTCATGAGTGAAATTAAATACTGCCTATATGGAATTTTTTTTTTTTTGGTCTAATGTGTGTCTCCTTCACTAGGCTCTAGACTTCATGAAGGCAGTAGTGTCTGACTGTTCACTTCTTTATACCAGCACAGGGCACCTAGCATGTGTAATTCAATAAATATTAAAAAGAATGCCTAAATGTAAAGAATTGTGTATATAAATGACTTGGTAGATAGCTGACAATAGCAGTAATGATTATTCTCTTTAACAGAATGCAGTTGCAACTGATAAACTAGCTTGTGTGGTTTTATGATATTTAACTCTATTTGATTTTGATTTTAAGGTGACAGTTGACTTACAAGTAACCATGCCTCACAGCTACCCCTATGTAGCATTGCAGCTATTTGCCCGGTCACCTGAGCTTGATAGACAACAGCAGCTACTTCTCAACAACAGTCTCACTTCTTATATAGGGACTTTTGATCCAGGTGAGCTCTGTGTATGTGCAGCAATTCAGTGGCTCCAGGACAATAGTGCATCCTATTTCCTAAACAGAAAGCTTGAGCATGAACCATCTGCACACGCAAAGCCAGTCAAGAACACATTCCTCCGAATGTGGATCTACAGTCACCATATCTATCAGCAAGACCTAAGGAAAAAGATTTTGGAAGTGGGGAAAAGGTTAGATGTGACTGGATTTTGCATGACAGGAAAACCTGGTATAATCTGTGTAGAGGGTTTCAAGGAGCACTGTGAGGAGTTCTGGCACACAATTCGGTACCCCAACTGGAAGCACATTTCCTGTAAGCACACAGAGAGCATGGAGACGGAAGGAAATGGCAAGGACTTGCGCCTTTTCCATTCTTTTGAAGAATTACTCCTTGAGGCCCATGGTGACTATGGATTAAGGAATGATTATCACATGAATCTGGGTCAATTCTTAGAATTTCTCAAAAAGCACAAAAGTGAGCATGTTTTTCAGATATTATTTGGTATTGAAAGCAAAAGTTCAGACTCCTAGGACGTTATTGAGGCCTGTGCTTATAATTTCCCTAAGTCAGTTAGGGAAATCTATTATCTATTAATAAGACCAAAATAAAAAGGCCGGTGGCTATGTAGCATCTTCAGTGAGAACTCTAGCTCCAGAATTTTCAACTGGTGATGAAACAAATAGGCCTTGTAACTTTATAATAGTGCAATTGTGATGTTACCTGTAGGTTCCTGTGTTGTCTTTTGAAAACTATTTCATTGTAATAAAAACAGTCCATTTAACTAGTGAAGCTGATTTGATTAAGGAGTGTAAAGCCTCAAAGTTAATATTAGAAATCAAACTGCAGTTATGAATTCATAACTATGAACAGTGTTTCTCTCCTTCATGATGTCAGCACATGGGTGACATACCTGCTTGCATCATTGGAAATGAATTCTAAATGAAAGAACAAATGAGAATAAAGGAAAATCATGTGTCTACTACATTTCACCCCCTATTTCAAGTGTATTTGAGTAAAACTAGATACTAGAAATAATAGCAGAGAAATCTTAGTAATGAAATCCCAAGAGTAAAAGTAACAAACATCCCATGATATGTATTTTTCCTCAGCTGATTATATCAGTTGGTCAAAGATACTAGAAATAATGATAACAGTATTCTTCATTCAATTCTTATGCACAAAAAATATTGGATGAAGGGAACCGGTGAGGAGGGCTACACAATGACCTCATTGGAGGAGAAAAAAAAACTACAATTTGATAGGTCACTGACTGCCATGTCTTAAACAAAAATTCTGTTCCACCAGTCTATTTCAAAATGAGAGTTGATTTTAATGATTAAACCCCCTATTTAAGTAGCCCTTGCCAATCCTTCCATTACTAAGTATCTATATTCTCTAAGACCTGGGAATCTCCCAAGTGCTGAAGTGTTTCCTGAGCAGCCCCTACAGCTTTCCCCATTTCCATGGTCTCCCCTTAGCCTTACTGCCCTTCCCTGTGGAGCTGTCCATTCTCACACTGAGCCAAGGTACCCCACTGATGGCCTGGTCCTTTCAGGATGCTAAAACTAGGTGATGGGCTTGAGTGACGAGGAGGAATGCCTTATACATAACAATTCTGCTTGATGCCAGTGGAGCTCATATACTTTGATGAAACAGTACCTTCTGGTTTTACTGTCAGTCTAGGAGGCAGACATTTGTCCTTGGGCAAGAGAGGAAACATAATGGACCAGCAGACCCTGCTTAATCAGAGGCCCCCTGTGTCTGTGTGGCCTTGAAACTGGGTCTACCTGGTAGCTCAAAATAAGTTTCCTCTCAAGGCACAATTTTAAGCCAAGGCACTGGTGCAGAGCCTGCCCTACCAGAGATGAACTTGCCCTTTCGTCTTTAAATCCTAGCCTTGGATGGTACTGGAGCGCAAGTTATGACCTCATTCTTTACCTATATGCAAAGGGAAGAAATACTTTGCCAAAGATTCATTACTCAGCATTTATTAGAACTTAATAAAAGCATAGTATAGGAGTTATTTTCCACATAAACTCCCCAAATGATGAGTGTGATTAACAGTCATACTTTATTAGATCTTTTTTTTTTTTTTGGTACCAGGGATCGAACTCAGGACCTTGCGCTTTCAAGACAGGCAGCAGCACCACTGAGCTAAATCCCTGACCCTTCTATTTTATTTTATTTTAATTATTTTATTTTATTTTTGTACTGAGAATTGAACCCAAGGCTTCCTACATGCCAGACCAGTGCTGTACCACTGAGCTACATACAATCCTAGTCTTTTCATAGGTCTTCCACAGATAACTTCTCTAACTTTTCATTCTTTGAAATGAGACAGTGTTTTACACCTTCATAGAGGTTTTTTCCTATGATTAGTAAAAATCACTACAGAAGTATAAACAAAATATAGAACAAAAATAGTTTATTTACATAATCTCAGGCTTATGGACTTTTTCTGGAGCTATTTCTAATATTTCAGAACCTGCTTTTACATACCAAATATACTCCTAAACTTTTTTTCTATTAGAAGCGCAAATAATAGACATTTATTATGGGAGAAGTGTAAGTTTTAGTAAAGATATACATTTTACATATATATGATATCATACATGATCATTCAAAACTCAGCTTTGTGTGTACACAGGTGGTGTTTGTTCAACTTGAAAAGAATGCGTACAACATTTCCCCCCACCCTCATATACACACAGCCCTTACTTGGGGAATCGCCTCTTTTTAGGGTTTAAGAGGGGAAAATGACTGGAATCAATTTGGGAAAGCTGCAGTGAATTTTTAAAGCTTACTGAATTAAATCAAGCACTTCAAGTGTATTTTTCTTCTTAATCCTTAGTGTTCTGTGTTAAGTATCTTAAGCTCTAAAGTATCCTAAGAGCTGAGGATAGTTTAAGGAGTGACCCAGTGAGTTGGCAAATATGACCATGGACCTCTAAAACATCCCTGCATCAAATTGAAAAATCAGGATTTCCTTTTTTTTTTTTTTTTTTTTTGTGGTACTGGGGATTGAACTCAGGACCTTGTGCTTGCAAGGCAAGTGGAGTACCATTGAGCTAAATCCCTGGCCCCAGAATTTCTTGATAGTTCACATGCCATCCATCAGAGAACTTGAAGAGGTTCTGAGGGTGTCTATCTGAGGTCTTCATGGACCCCTTTGAACAAGATAATTTATTTGCTTTTTTTTAAACCTCAAGTAGCCTAGCAGTGAATCAAAAGAACAGTTATTTTCTGAAGAGGGCATGGTATTACACAGAATCCTGATTAGGCACAGAAATTCTGACCCCCTTGGTTCTCCTTAAGGTCCACATGGTAGAACTTACATCACTGCAGCCAGAGACCTTTTTCTGAGTCTGGTCAAAGCATGGTCCCACAAATGAGTTTGAGTAGTGTACACACAAAATTTGAAGTCCACCAAACACCAAATGCTGTCCTTAGTAACAGGAGGAATTAATTCTTCAGTATGAAGGGGACATGCCGCCATGCCCAACACTGGACCTTCACAAAACTTGGCTCAGGTGGCAGGCTCCTGTGTTTGCATGACATTTATCTTCTACCTTCTGGCATATTTCTCACCAGGCATTCAGGGAACCCAGTGATTTCTGAGTTCTAGATCCTATCTGCAGAGCATCATCAGTGTGTTGGACCACCTAGTGCCCAGTACAGTGGTGAGATGGTCAAGGTCCAGTATCAAGAATGGTACTCTAATCCAGACAGAATTCATATAACACTGAAAATAGATGATATGCCTTGTTTATTGAGATATGGCAAACTTTCTGGTGGTCTCGACTTGCTGGAATAAAGAAAAAAAAAAGCATGGACCAAATTAATAGCTCCATACTGATTTGCTCCAAGAAAGAGAACTTGTCTGCCAGCAGCTGCAATTGAAATCACATCTGAGGAACATGTGCTATCATTCTGAGAGCCATCTGACTCCTGCATGTGCCAAAGATCATTGAGATGTGATCAGAATCACATCTCTCTTCTTTTGAGGCTGGGATTTATCTCTGTAAATCTCTTGTTATCTCCTAATGGAACGATCCTTTATTTATGATCAGAGACGTGGGGATACTGTCATAGAAGATACCAATTCTTATATGATAAACACCTACAATTTTATCCATCAATTTAAAAAACAAGTTATTTTTAAAATAATCAATTGAAACTTTATTGGGAAAACAGCTAAAGGATGGGTTCAGTTGTGTAATATGTATGTCCCATATAACACAGTGGTTTCAGAGACCCTAGAAATTTATATTCATATCTGTTCCCAGGTGTCCTCCAAAAGGCCTAGTTGCTTCCTTTCTAATGTATTTTGTTTTCCTAGTCAATGGAACCCTCAAGGGAAGAGTGTGGGAACACATTATCATAGAGTTCTTCATCTTAGGGGTTTTTCACTCATATCTATGTGTGGCACTTTGATAGCTGCAGTCAAGCTTTCCTGCTGTCATATATATCAAGTAGGGTCTACATGGGTTGAATATGTATTTGGTCCTAAATTGGGCTGAGATTCATCTGATGTGTACTGGTGTTGCTATGTAAGTTTTTTACAGTGATATCCATTTTTTTCTTGCTCAGCACCTATACTGTCTGCTTGTTAATTTTTTGAACATCATTTCAAGCCACAGGGCCCTTTGATTAACTCTCCACCACTGAAAATTTCTGTGGGCCAAACAATTCTGATTACTTTTGACCTGCTTGTATTATAACTGTTTCCATCTTGTGTCCATTTAATAAATGTTTAAAAATGCTATTAAGCCCCTGCCAATTCCAAGATTCTGATGTCTCCGTTGAAATATGAAAAGCACTTTAAGCATAGCACTTCTCACAAGCCTTCCCAACATAAAGTGAAGTCATTAAAATGCTTTGCATGGGCTCTGGGATTTCTCTGAAAAATGTTACGTCTGAAGGCCTTTGAAAAAGGGAAGAGTCACTGGTTAATCCTCTCAAGAGACTTAGTTATGGGATCATTAAGATGGGGATGGTCAGGTTGGGTTGTACACCAAAAATCCACTCCAATATTGCTACCATTGTAAAGCTTTGTTTTCCTTTCTATTGTTTCTAGGAATGTTTCTATTATGATTCTCATTTCATATAGGCCTTTACTAAGCCCATGTTTCACTCAACAACCTTAATGAACCAATGTAATCACTGCCAGTTGCTCAAGGATGCCCACTAAATCCAGAATCTGTGGCAAGTGCACCTTTGTTGATTCTGCCCAATCCAAAATTAATATGTCTCCTTAGAATAACATTCTCAGAACCCCATACATTTTCCTCAGGTTTTGCATAATATAAATGAGCAAAATCTAGAATTCTTTTTGTCTGAGTCTGCTCCTATAGGTCTGTCTTTCTAACTGTATCCACCCTTGCCCTTTTCCATTCTGTAGTGTGATTTTTTTTGTATATAGAGATTATGAAACATAATTTGGAATTTGGAATAAGTATGAGGTAAATTAGCTTCCGTTTGCAAACTAAGCATTAAGTCATGGGAGGATACTATAGGATCTTCAAGCAAGGCAATAACCACCTGTTTAGACAGGAGGCCCTCATGTGATTAGCAAGGGAGAACATGCCAACTACCCAGGTTGCCTGGGACTCAGAAGTGTCCTAGGATGTAGGACTTTTAGTCCTCAAATCTAGAGTACTATTTATCATAATTTAAGATATTCTAGGGCTGGAGATTTAGCTCAGTGGTTCTGCTGCCTGCCTCACAGGCACAAGGTCCTGAGTTTGATCCCCGGTACCAAAAAAAAAAAAAAAAAATTAGTATATTCTGAGTACTCCAAATCCCCCTGCCAAGAAATCCTCATTCCAAATCGGGGTCCTACTGCTCTTGGTCAATATTGTAAGTAGGATGTTGGTTTTCAATTGTTTCTTCCTTACAGTACTAAGACTGTAGAGTCTTCCAGCAAAAACAAAAGGATTTTTCTAGTTTTCAAACTACTGTTGAGACTTTGAGCCTAAATTCGCTCTCCTTTACTTCAAACACACTCATCTGAAGCAGTAAGTCCTCTTTTGTAAGTGTCTTTGTGGGGTATAAAAAGTATGGTGCCATCCAATGGAAAGGTGGTTTTATAAAAATGTTACAGGGTGTCCTCATCCACTTTAATCATTGGATCTGGCACTGTGCAACTTCTGACTCTTACCCAAATGACCATGAAAGATAAAGGTTTTGAATCAATTCAGGACATCAAGCCATCCAGGGCAGTGCAACAAAAGACCTTCATGAAAGCAGACTTCTAGAACTGCTCTAGAAATTGGCAAAAATGATAGAATAAGTGTTTGAGGTGAGGGTGAATAGTTTGAAGGGGATTAATGGTAATGTGTCTTTTACTGTAATAAAAATTTTCTAAATTTAAGCACTCACTATATTTTTAGGTCATACCTTATTTTGCATTTATCCCAGGAGTTATTAATTTATATTTTTTCTTTTATCTTTTGATTAGTCAAGAATTTTATTCTATTTTAGTTCCTCTATTAACATTTAACTTTATTGTTTTATATTATTTTTAGTAGTTTAGAGGTTAGAATATGCTTCCTTAATGTATTAAAATATTCCTTGACTTACTGCAGGTTTGTAGATTGTTCATGAAGTAGTACACTACTTGCTATAATATGCTTTAAATAATATACTACTTCATGAATAATGTAAACCATATAACAGCATAATTCTATTAATCTGCCCTCTTCCCTTTGCCCTACTCTTAATATATATTTTATATCTACATATTTTGTTTGTTTGAGACAAGGTCTTGCTATGTAGTTCAGACTTGCCTTGAACTCACTAGGTAGCCCAGGCTGGACTCAAACTTGCAGCAATTCTCCTGCCTTGGCCTCTCAAGTGCTGGCATTACAGGTGTGCACCACACTTAGTTTCCTACATATTTTTATAAAATCCACATGCATTATTTGTTTCAAATAGCCAATAGTCTTAATTTCAAAATAAATGCTTATACAGACACACACACACACATATATGGTACTTTGTATTTCCCATACATTTACTCCTTCCTGTGTATTCATTTGTTCCTGTGGATCCATACTTCCATCTGGGATCATTCTCCTTCATCTTGCAGAACTTCCATTAGCATGTCTAACAGTGTAGGTCTGCAGGCCATGAATTATCTCCATTTTCATTTACCTGAAATGCTTTCATTGCTGAAGGATATTTTCTCTGTAAAGGATTCTAAATCACCAACTTTATTCTTTCAGCACCTCTAGAATATATTTCCATTATCTCATTTTTTTCTGCTAAGAAACTTGCTGCCATTGTTTCACCTGTGAAAGTATCATGTATTTTCTTTAGCTGCATTTAAATTTTCTCTTTATTTTTGGTTTTCAGTAGTTTGACTGAGATATTTCTAGGTATGGTTTTCTTGTATTGATCTTCCTTGGGGATTGCTAGCTCTTAATCTGTTGGTTGATGGTTTTCTTTAATTTGAGGAAATTCTTTTCAAATATTTATTGTATTCCAATATCTCTCTTCACTCCTTCTAGCCCTCCAAATGCAAATACATCACTTCCTATTAGGCAATATCTCTCTTTCCTTTTATTTTTCTTCTCTCTCTGTGCTTCACTTGGGGTAGTTTCTAATGGCCAACTTTGAGGTCACTGATCCTTTCTTCTGTTGTTAAGCCCATCCAATGATTTTTTTAAACCAATGAATTTTTAATTTCAAATATTTCATGTTTTAGATTTAAAATATATACTTAATTCTTTAGATATTCTATTTTTATGATGAAATCCATCTTTTCTTCAATTTTGTTGCTTCCCTTAATTTCATTAATATAATTGGAACAATTATTTTTAAACCCATCTGGGTGGCCTGTGGATCTACTTCTATTGATTATTTTTTCCTCCTCATTAGGGTTTACATTTTTCTGCTTTTCTCTATATAGTTTTGCTTTTTGGTTGTACACTGGGCATTGTATTTTAAAGCACTCTAGAGACTGGGGTCAACACTTTTCTGAGTGGGGGCATATCGTGTCATTTCTCCAGAAGGTAAGGTGAGGGACTGAGAATTAGGAATTAACCTAGATCAGGGCTGGATTTCAACTTTAGTTAGTTCCTTATACTTCTTAAAAGAGAAAGGCACGTTTTGTATGTATTACATGGGTGGGCTTCTGGTTTTCTGTATGTATTTAGAATAAATGTATTTTCTTTCTTAGAAACTTCAACTAAAATTGGCTTTATGGCAGAGATATTGCTATGTGTTCATTAAATCTGTCTCACTTTGTAGTTCTGTAGTCATAAAAATACAACATATCTGTTCTCTTGTCATAGCACTGGGGCCATATGACCGAAATGACTTCTCAGTAAAACTTCCTGCGTTAACCCTCTATGTTTTCTTGTTCTTTTGTTAACTTTTTTTTTTTTTTTTTGGTACCAGGGATCCAACTCGGGAGCTTGCGCTTGCGAGGCAGGTGGAGGAACCACTGAGCTAAATCCCCAGCCCACCTTCTGTTATCTTTTGAGGCCACATGATAAAAATGGTGACATTACAAAATGGACGGGCCCTCTCCCCCAACTGAGAACATTAGACAATGTTGTTAAGTAAGCATGATACTTTTGTGGTATGAGTCTTGATAATGGACGGTTATAGCCTCAATCAGCATAGCCTGAACTACACAGAATTACATTGAATTTGTGAATTATTTCTGGAGAGAAATAACAATTTTATATTAAGGCAATCCCATCAAGGGTACAGTCTATTTATTTCCATCTTTTATATATTTTAATAAAACAACTTTTTCTTCACAGAGGGTTATGGCATTTTTTTTCTATTGTTATTAGAAATTATAATTTATTTTTTGCCTACAGTATCTAAATCTAGTTGATCCTTGCAGATAGAGAAGAATACTATTGGTGGTTTATAAGATAGTTTTGTGTATGGCAAAGTTGCATTCTCTTAGTAATTCTTAATAGTCTGTAATGCTGATGGTTTTACATGCAGATATAATCTGTAAAAATGATAGTAACAACTCTTACACCTAGTATTTTTCCCAGTACTGGGACTGACCCCAGGGAGTTTTCATTGAGCTATTTCCTCAACCCATTCTTTAGCTTTTTATTTTGAGACAGGGTCTCAGTCACTGTGTTGCCCAGGTGGGCTTGAACTTGCTATCAACCGGTCTCAGCCTCCCAGAGTGCTGAAATTACAGGTGTGTGCCATAACCAAGTTGTTATATCTTTTTCTTTCTCATAGTTTTCTCTGTGGCCTCCTGTTAAATTATCTTAAACAGTAACAATAGTGGTTTTCTTAATGCCATTAGTGAATTGGTTGGCTGGTATGTCAACATTTTTGTATCTGTTTATAAAGGAAATAGTTCTATAATTTTCTTGTTGTCAGTTCATTTGTTATGCCTGGAATCTCAATCTCAATCTCTGTCTGTTTCTGTCTGTCTGTCTCTGCTAGTTCCTGCTTTATCTCTTAGGTTACTACTTTAACATTTATTCCCTTTCTGTAAATGCGCATTCTATAAAAATTGTTCAATAAATTTTCTCGTCTTGAGTCTATGCTCCCTTCCTAATATGCTTGACTGGCTTATGAATAGGAGCTGATAAAACTATATTTTTTGTCTATTTTATTAAAACATTTCTCAAAATAGTTTGGAGTAACACTTCTCATAGACTTATTTGCTTTTTCTTTTTTTTTTGGATTTTTGAGACAGGGTCTTGCTATGTAGTTCAGGCCGGCCTCGATCTCACAGAAATCCTCCTGCCTCAGCCTCCTGAGCATTGGGATCACAGGCATGGACCACCATGCCTGGCAAACTTCACTTCTCTTATGGACATGCAGTGTTATCGCTCTCAGCATATACATGTCTCATTTACATCTGCACAGTTAATACAGGGCTTGTCTGAATTGAATGAAAATGTAAGTGTAAAAATATAACTGGAATTTGAAGACCTGATAAGAACAAAAAAAATCTAGACCATCTCAATAATTTTATGTTGATTACATGTTAAATTACATGTTTCTTTTTTATGAATCTATTAGAAAATTTAAAACTATGAATGGGCAAGTGTTGTTCTGCACTGTAGCCTCATCAAAGGAAAACCATACTATAAGAAAAAATAAATTTGGATTTAAAGCCTCTCTCCTTTGCTTATTAGCTCTACCAGCTTGGTAAGTTATTTAAAACATCAATTTCATAAGGAAAATGGGGATTACGTTAAATAAGATAATGTATGTAGGGTAAATGAAACCTGGTAAGTAACATCTAAAGCTTGTTTCATTATCTTCGAGAACAAGGAAGTAGATCACTCATCATAGAATCTACTATATGACTACTATGTATATAATCAATGAAGTTCATACTGTAATTTGCAGTTATTAGAACTCTTTAAAATTCATATGACCTCAAGATCCACCATTATTAAATTGTAACAGTATTTTAAGAAAAATAAGTCATTGTTTGATTTTATTCATTCACTTATTTCTATGCTTTAATAAATGTTTTGCATAGGTAAATACATTTAGTTATATGACAACATGAAAACAGACAACAAATAGATAACCATTCTGAATCTTTTCCAAATAACTCTATTGAGGAAACTTTTGACTAAATGTTACCTTTAGAAAATCCCCAACCCCTTCTACCCAAATTTGAAACAATTTGTGTAACCTTCAGCATGCAGTAAAATCATTTCACAGAAGTTTATCTTGAACAGCTCATACTCTTTAAAGCACTATCTCGAAAATAAAATTCTACAAATTATTCTACAAATAAATAGCAAATGTTAATACACCTGAGCTTAAGAATTTAAAAGTGTTGAGCTGGGTGTGGTGGTACATACTTGCAATGCCAGCACTCAGGAAGCTGAGACAGGAAGATTGCCTGGGCTACATAGTGAGTCCAAGGCCAGCCTGGAATACATAATGAGACCCTGTCTCAAAAAAAAATTAGCATTATTTTCATTAGTTCATTCATTAATATGTAAAGTAAATTAATACAATTTGGGGTATAACTATTCTTTCTTATAGAATGGCCTTGGTAATTAAAATATTTTAGTATCTGACAGAAAGATAATTTCTGATATCAGGGACAGTTACAAAACTTTTTCCAAAAGTTTCTAAAAGTGAGTGAACTTACTGTCACAGTGAGTTCTCAGGTACCTAACTCAATCAAAGGGACTTTAGGGCAGGTCACTCAAGTAGAAAGCCAGCTTGTCTGGAAACCCTGGCCTTACTCCTGCTTCCTGAAATCTTTGTCAGGCAGTTCCTTCTCTAGGATCTTGATTCTCCTTTCAACCCTTCTTACAGTCCAGGCTGTGCTGACCTGAGGTACCTATCTCTAGATAGGGGTCACAGCCTACACAGGCCTCAGTAACAGAATGGTAACTTAGAGAGCATTTGATCAGGGGAAAATAAAGGCCCTTTTAGTAAGGATTTCTGATTGAGGACCAAGGTATCAAGAGCTCTACTCTATAAGATACAACAATGACAAACGAATATTAAAATCTCAGGTGGCTCAAGGTGGTAAACAGCAGTTATCTTTCTTAGAAATGTTAGAATTCAGTTACACAAAAAAGAACAAATATAATCTAAGACTGGAATGAAAATACAACAAGTTATTTTTCTCTAGGCAACAAAGTAATGTTCTGTTTAGAAAAAGTTCATATATGGCTAAATTCATTTCTACCTTTAAAAAAAGTGATTTTTAACAAAATGGTCAGTAAAAGAATTATGAGTTTTAATGTTGATCATATTAATTTATTAATAATTTTGGTCTTCCCGTTAGTTATATAAAAAGATTAATTTCTCAGTAGTAGGTAGTAGGTACAACAGCATTTAAAGAGCCTTTGGGCAGAATAACTAAGATAGAAACCAAAAGGTAACCAAAAGGTAAATGAAGAAAAATTATATAGTGTAAAGTTTATCCTAATTTATATTAATCTTCCATAAACTTTAGATTGTTAAAATTATCTTAGTCTAAGCATATTATGAATCATCATAAAAGATTCCAACCTTTAAAAATTATGAAACTCTTCAAGATCTCACTACGGAAGTTTAAAATTTCAGCTACTACGCTATTTGTCAACTTTGCTCTGTACATTCTGGGCCTTTTCAGGCCAAGAGTAACAATCAGGGAGAATCTGGTCATATTCCGTGCTATACATCTGAGAGCAGACAAATGCTTCTTTGTTTTGTGGTTCAGGATAAACTGTGGCTGTTTTTTCTTCGTATGCATCATTCACAATCTAGAAATAAGAAAATCATATTATTTTAATGAATAGAGGGTCTAGGGAGCACATGTCAATAGAAGATTTTATCCATGTCAAAAAGTAACTTATAATTTATCTTTGTTTCCAAGAAAATTAAGTGTTACAATAAAATCATATAAACAAAGAAGATATAAAATGAAAATGACATTATAGATCATGTAGCAAGAGGAGACAATGATATCAGCAAGTAAGGAAAGTGTGAATGGTGGAGATCTGTTTAAGTGTGATCATAACAGAATTTCATAACAGGATCTCGCCATGTAGTTCAGCTGGCCTCAAACTCATGGTGATCCTCCTGCTTCAGCCTCCAGAGTACTGGGATTACAGGCATGAGCCACCAAGCCCTGCAATTCAGCCATTGTAAGTGAACAATTAAACAACTGTGAACTCACAGAATTGTGGAAAGCAATAACATGCTCAGTTTTAGATTACTGCCATCACCAGTAAGATTCTCGTGCCTGTTTGTAATGGCCATGTTGCTTCTGTAATAAAACACACTATCACCCTGCTGACACAGATTTTGTGGATGATCATCTCCCCGTGCTGCTCCTAGGTAACCATAGTACAGTAAGGATCTCTCTCATTATCCCTTTCTTGTCAAAGTCAAACACTCTGGAAGAGTAGCTTACATTTCACTGCTTTCCTAATTCTCCCCTTACGTCAGAATCTCTTGTACTGAAACTGACTCTATGAAAATCTCTGATAACTTTCTAAGGCCAAACTTTTTCTCTCCAATGTTCAGTTTGGTTTCACCTCCAGGAGGCTGAAATTGTCCCATTTCTAATTTCTAACACTGTGCTCAGTTTGAAGTCTCTTAAAATCCTAATCACTTCTCCTTAACTAGCTTCTTTCTTCTGTTTTCTAGACAGAATAGTAAAGTATCTTCTATCCTTAGTTTCCCTTCTATATTTGCTCCCTTGGCAATCACCCACCACATCTTGGGCTTCACCATCATTACATGAGGATGACTTGCAGATCTTTCTATCTAGCCTCACTTTAAGTTTCAGTCACATCCATCTTATTAGCGTTGTACATTTGTGCCATTGGTACCTTTGCTTATTCATTCTTTCTTTCCACAGTATCTCCCCTGCTGACAGACTCTGTGGAAGATCACCTCCCCTTCCTGCACTCGGCCCAGGACAGCAATGATCTCCTCCCTCAATGAGGCTTCAGGCTCACCTCTTCCTGTCAGTGTCAAACATCTGATTCCCCACTTCCTGTCTATCCACTCCATTCTCCCATTGCTCAAGGTATATCTACATCTTTTTATATTCCTTTCTTTCTCCTCTAATATATGCTACCTTATTTTCCTTTAAATTGTCAAAATTAACTTAAACATTAATATGCTGTTCAGTATATTAATAGTTCAAACTAGTTAAAAACCACTAAGTACATATTATTAGAAAACATGAGCATACTCTCACACGTAGATGAACAAGCAGATTGTTATCTAGACTTTGGTGATAGTTTATTGCTTTTTTCTTTTTTGGTACTAGGGATCGAACTGAGGACCTTGCGCTTGCAAGGCAGGCGCTGGAACCACTGAGCTAAATCCCCGGCCCTAGTTTATTGCTTTTGAAGAAAGCTACCTTCAGTCAACAAGCAAAATGATGTATCAATCTTTTAAACAATGTTGTTTAGATAAACTCCCTAATAGCTCAAACTAGTGATCCTTCAACCAGGAGCAATTTGGTCTCCAGGGGGACATTTGGCAATGTCTGGCAACATTCTTGATTGTGACTACAGTGCAGATCCCACTGATATCTAGGGAGCAGAGGCTATGAGCTGCTAAACATAGCACAGTAGAACAGCCACCAGAGTTATCCAGCCAAAATACCCCTATGACTGAGGTTGAAAATCCCACTCTAAACACATAACTACTGTTAGGGGCTAAATGTTGGTTCCTCCCATCCCCCTAACCACTGAAGTCCCTAACCACTGGAGTCCTAACCACTAACACTTTAGAATGTTCCTGTATGTGGAGATATGGCCTTTAAAGAGATAATAAAGTTTAAATGAGGCCAGAGGGTGAACCCTAATCCAATTTGTCTGGTGTCCCTGTAAGAAGAGGGGAGAGGAGACACCAGAGGTGCACATGCACAGAAAGACAGCAAGACACCTACAAGCCAAGGAAAGCAGCCTCAGGAGAAACCCATCTTGAACTGCTAGCCTCCAGAATGCAAGAAAATAAAATTCTGTTGTTTAAACCACCTAGTCTCTGGTATTTGACTGTGGAAGCCCCAGAAAACTAGTACAACTATACTTCAAAAAGTCAATTGATGTCTCAGTTTAGTTACACAAAAATTTCCTGTTTTTAGATTCTTCTTTTTAACTCTTCTAAATAGATCATCTACCACCCTAATAGCTTTTGGGTTCTTTACCCTCTTTTCCCCAGCACTATCAACTGAGATCTTAGTCTTTTAAGATGCCATAAATCATAGACATGGATTTGGCAGGTGGTTGCAGGTCTGTCACTTTGCCACATCTTCAGTAATTTGGGAATTATCACAAGTATAATATGGAAAAAGTATAACTGAAATAAGGTGAAATAAAATGGGAGGAACCAGACTAAAAGGAAACTCTAATGAATTATTTAAATTAAAGGAGAAGAAGAACAATAGGGAAATTAATGATCCATTTCAATTCTTTCATTCCTCTCTAAGGATAAAATGTAGCTCCTAAGCTCCACAAAGTCAATATGTCTCATTTCCCTGATTTGTGAGAGTCAAATTAAGCAAGTTATACATTTCAAGGAAGCAGATTTTTAATATTAAAAATTCATACTTAGCAAGAGAAAGAAGGAAAAATAACAAGACGAGCATAAATGACTTTACCTTTACTGCAATTTTCAGCGAAACATCTCTAATAATATTCAAAGGAGGATAGAGTCGGCCCTCTTCGAGGTGTTTATCTGATACTTGCTGAGATATAACCTTAAAAAAGAAGAGGAACGAGAAGAAAAATATTTATATATCACACCATGGTGGTAGCCATGCAGATAACTAAGGGAATGGCAATCATATAAGTTGTTTTATTTTAAATTTTTCTTAGTACATGTTCACAGTACATAATGATTACACTCATTGTAAGGAATTGGTACATGTACATAACACATTTCAATTTTTTTTTCCTTTTACCTTCTCTCCACCCCCTTTTATTTTGCCACCATCAGATTAATTTATCTTATAAGTCTTTAGAAAGTTAATTATCATATATACAGATCAACAACCAGACTAATAGGCCAAGAAACATAAAACACATAAGACAATTATACTAAATTAAGGAATGATTTTAGATACACTGTCCATGCTGGATTACAATGACTTTTTTCCTCTCTCTTTTTTCTTTTTATCTTTTATTTCCCATTTTACTTTTATATTGAGTTTTTTGGGAATGACAATCATGTAATTTCATTCTTCTTTTTCTATCAATCTAAAAACTACGCCCAAGAAAGGTATACTAATTGCTAGGATCACACAATCAGTGTGATGGGAATAGAATCCAGGTTTCCTCTCATTCCGATTCCTTTGTATCGTTTCATAAAATGCTGGACACTTTCTAATTACTACACTAGAAGGACAGGAGAGAAAAGAAGAAGAGGACGACAGAATTAATGGGAAAAGGACCCTTCAGATATGGCAAGGCAGCTACCCAAGGCAAAGTGTGTAATTACTCATATACCTTCATTCAGCAGGTAGAGCAGGAGCCTGGGGAAGCCATTTCAGAGTCACACTGTCAGGAGGATTTTAGTTCTACACAAACTCTGGATTATCTGATCAACTAACAAAGTTTGCATTCACTGTCCCTACATCATGCCCTAGTTCTAAATCAAATAGTGGTTAGACTATTTAGTGATCCCTATTAGGGAAGAGAGGCAGATTCTTTGACCTCAGTGCTAAGACCTTAAGTGTCTAGGTAGGTTGGAGGAAGAGTAAAAGAGATGAGTCTTCCCTGCCTGCTACTTTAGGCCTCTGTACTGCAGGGAGAGGAGATGATGTTTCAAGTAGGTATAAAATTTTGAAATGGGTAGGTGTTTACTTCTTACTGACTCAGAATAATCCCTAACATATGGTAGGTACTTATTTAACACTTGTTTAGTGAACTGATAGTTATGGGATTTTACTGAGATGACCTTAAGAGGAAAAGAAAGATTTGATGAAAAATTATTTTAAACAATGATTCAAATAAAATAAAAACATTTTATGCTAATACTCTATTGAACAGAGATTATTTTTAAAACCTTGTTACTTCTGTTATTTTGCAAAGGATTCTGGCAGATTAAATCAGTTAGAATTTCTTAAATGTTAAAGCAAAAGCTTTTATGGGTATCACATTGTTATCTACTTGGATGGTGGTTGAAGGCTCAGGCTCTGGTGTGAGGTAAATCCATATTTAAATCCTGACTGTGATTACTGTTTGAATTTGGGCAAATTAATTAACATTCTGAAGCCTCAGTTTTCTTATTAGTAATATAGGATTGATGACAGTTCATAACTCAAAGCAATAGTACGTAAACTAAATGTCAACAAAGAATTTACAACACTGTCTATCAATGTGTTCAATGAATCTTGGCTATTTCATTTTAAAAATAACAAATAAATGGCCAGCATGGCAAAGTGTAAGTAAAATAGCTTTTGGGGTCATATCTAGCTCTATATATTAGCTATTGGATTTGGGAACAAGTCAGTCAACTTGAAACTGTTTCAACTGTTCGTATGACAAATGTGTATTGCCCTTGTAATGACTGGCATATTGCAGGTATTCAATGTCATTTTTTTTTCTAGAATGCTACACAAATGTCACTTTAAAGAAACTAGGAATAGTCAGAAGGTGGCTGAGTAAAGAAGAATCATTCTGAATCCTTACTCTCCTGTGCCTATCACACAGAGAGGGAGTCAAGAAATTGTGGAACAGGGTCAAGCAGCAAACAAATGTCCATGGGAACCTCACTAAAATATAAGGAGTTGATTCTAGGGGTGCTATGCTTTGTTAAGTTTAAATATGTCCCCCAGTTCATGTGTTAGAAGCTTGATCCTCAGTGTGACAATGATGGTATGGAATTTTTGGCAGATGGAGACTGATGGGAGGTCCCTATTCAGTTGGAAACACTATCCTCACAAGGAGCTGGGGAAGAACCCGGTCTTTCTCAGGCCTCGTCTCACACATGCTCACCATCTACCATGGGACCCTCCCCAGAGCTTGTGCAATGCTGTTTTGAACTTTGGCCTCCAAAACTGTGGGATACATAAAACTCTTTCTTCATAAAGTTAGTCTGCCTGAGGTATTTCATTTATAATAATTCAAAATGGATTTCCCAGAAATGAGTATACAGGAGTTCTAATCTTGCTCTCATTTACTGACTCATTCAAAAATCTATTTGCTGCCTTTGTTATGCTATTAATGTTTCTCTGTAACTACAAAGTGGTTGATTTCAAACAATCTCTCTCCATTTCATTCTATGTTGTGGCAGCTGAGTTTTCAGTCATCCAGTGGCTTAAGTGAATTGAACGTTGCTGCACATGCTGTTGTCCATGGTGACCATTCCAGATACCTCTGGGCAGGTATCAGAAAGAGGTAGAGCAAGGTGAAGAAAACAACAGCAAGGTGGAAAAGACACCAGCATGTGGCTGAGACAGACCTGGGTGAGGATGGGAGGTCAAAGCTTATCTCCTAGGTATGAACACAGGGTGAGTAGTCTAGTCCCAGACTACCCTGTAGACTACAGGGCAGCACTGGGTGCTCTCATTAGACTCCACAAGACTGTCCCCAGTGCCAGAAAAGCTAAAAATCTCCACATAATACAGAAATGTCCAGAAATACTATTATAGATTGGTGCTAATACATGAGCTTTCTAGTTCCATATAAGATGAAACTACCATTTTTATTATAATTATAAATTAAACCTGCTTTGCCAAACAAAAACTCACTAGATATTTTATATGTTATTTTTGTTAATTATAAAATATGTTCTGGACAAGGAAGACTTTCCTCTTTTTCGGGCCATGTGACAGTGAGTATCGTGGTACTATATTCATTTTTCTTGCTAAATAGACTAGTTCTATTTAATTCAACTTTACAATTATTAACGGTTTCTGCTTTGTGTATAACATTGCCTAGGTGCTACGAGAACTCGGAAAGAAGTACATGGCTTTTTTTTTGGTACCAGAATTGAACTCAGGACCTTGTGCTTTCGAGGCAGGCACTGGAACCACTGAGATAAATCCCCGGCCCTAAAAGAAGTATATGGAAGATTCTATCTTTAAAGGAAATAATCAGCCAGGGATGGTGGCCCATGTCTGTAGTCCTGGTACTCTGGGAGGCTGAAGCAGGAGAATTGCAAGTTTGAGCCCAACCTGGGAAACTCATTGAGATCCTGTATCAAAATAAAAAAATAAATAAAAAGGGCTGGGAACATAGCTCAGTGTGAAAACCTAGGCCCTGGGTTCAAATCTCAATACTACCAAAAAATCTACAATTTAATCTTTTAAAGTATAAAGCTTTTTAAAAAAATAATCTACAGTCTAATCTTTTTGAAATATGAAGCGTTCAAGAACAAAACACAACTAGGAATAAAATTAAATGTCAATTATGTTTGATAAAAGGACAGCCACAGCTTACAAATCATGCAATTAAAACCAATTACTGCCAGGGATTTAGCTCAGTGGTTTCGCCGCCTGCTGTGCAAGTGCAAGGACCCGAGATCGATCCCCGGTACCAAAAAACCCGATTACTTATAAATATGAATATTGGATCACTGTATAGACTGTTAAATTTAATTTCTTATTATTATTGTTAAATAAACTGTGAGACAGAGGGGGAAAAAAGGACATCCATGGCTAAGAAGAAAGATCAAGACAAGCCGTACTTGTCACAAAAAGACTTTAAGATGAGGTTAGATTAAGCAGTACCTTCAAGGACAGTCCTGGGCAGGTGGAGGATAATTCTCAGGGCTTTCCAGGCAGGGTAAGCTATAAAGTACTTACACAGGCAAACATCTAAAGCTTTGGGATGAAGCAGAATGACAAGAATGCCAGGCTTCTAAGGTTTGGTGCTTGCTTGGAGAGAAGGTGTCACTATTATAAATATGAATGTTGAGGGTGAGGAAAGATGATAAGTATGGTTTTAAGCATATTGTCTTTAAGGATATGGCATGATATTTCTGAGGGAATTATTCAATAGGAAACTGGAATGAAGATAAAACTTCAGTTTTAGAGAATAGTCATAGACAGAGTTGGCTACTATTAGGATAAAGATAATGGAAACAAATGTATGGGAGAAATATTTGAAAGTATATGAAAAACAGCAGAAAATAGTTAGGACCAAAAAAAATGAATGTGCTGGGGCGGGGGGCGGGGGGTCCTTAGTTAAAACAGAGGGGAAAAGGAGAAAAAACAATAAATGTAACTGAAGTAGTATAAGAAACAGGAATGTTGTATTGAAGACTAAGAGAAAACTAGTGAAAAGACCAAGAGATATAGTCAGAGAGATCTAGATATGATAAGAAAAGCACTGTTTATATTACTTTTTTTCTTCAAAGCTTTTTGTTAGTGATCACTACTCTATATATTTTGTAACATTTGTCACTAGAGGGTGCTAGAGTTGTTTAGGAAGAAAACACCAGCTACAGAATCTTTTCTTCTGATGTGCTTGTTTTAAAAGCCAGTGATTACATTTTCCTTAATGTAAAAACAACTTTAAAAAGCTTTTGTAGTAAGTGAGACATCTATTTCTGTTTAGCAATATCTTTGCATTACAGAAAACCTGAGACATCAGTTGTCGTGCTTTTAAATGCAGTGAAGAAAAGGAGCAGAACATTGGCTTCCCAACACCTGTTCTCACAAAACAAGCCAGGTGCTAACCACTGGGATGTGCTACTTTATTTATTT
>NW_004624799.1:11344387-11355149 GCF_000247695.1 Heterocephalus glaber | reverse complement strand
TTAGAAATTGGCCAGGGATTTAGCTCAGTGGTTTCACCGCCTGCTGCACAAGCGCAAGGACACAAGTTCTATTCTGGTACCAAAAAAAAAAAAAATAGAAATTAGAGACATTTATAGCTAAATGGATGCACATGAAGGCGATATTCTTAAATGAAATAAATAGGACACACACGTGTAAATACAGAATACTTTCTCTAGTGTGAGAAAGTGAAAGTGTAAATAAGGACTAAAAGATAATAGATAATGTGAAATAGGAAGAAAAGGGGCAAAGGGGAAGGGGAAGAAGGAGGGGTAGGAACAGGAAAGAAGGTAATGGAATTAATATGAGAAAATTAAAAAGTGGAAACAAAGTCTTTGTAAATAGGGAGGGATAGAGGGGCTGAAAGGAGGACAGGGGAATGGAGAAAAAATAAGAACCAAGAGAGATTATGTAGGGGTGCAAATTTCCAATGTTGAATGTCATTATATTGTATACCTAAAATTTACCAATAAAATTAATTTTTTAAAAAAATCTGTGAGAAACATTAACAAACAGTAATTCAAAATTGCAATAATGATATTGCTTACTATAGGATATCTATATTTGCAGTGTCTCATAAGCTAGAATTGGTGTTAGCTGCATGCAACACTACCAATTTATGTTCCCTTAATAGAATTTGAAGCTGTATTTATATCACAGTTTATTAGATTTTCTGAATAAGGGCTAACTTGCATGATTTTTTTTAATGTTCTAATTAAGAATGTGTTATGTATTGTTTAGGAAGCATCTTCTTATAATATTCTAGCTACTTTTTAAGATTTGATTACATAATTAATTATTGCTTGACTTTATGATATACTTACTTTATCATTTACATAGATAAATTGTATCTATGTATTTCATTTCATGGCCTCAGTAATTTTGAGAAGTAGGACAAGTATAATTAAAGAGATTTTACATATGGGGAAACTGGAGTTCAGAGACTTTTAGGAATTGCAAGAGACAACAGATTGCATGGAACTCTCTTTCCACTATTGCACAGAATTTCCCTACAGAAAAAGCTATACAAATGGCATATATCAGACCGCTTGTAGACTGTTAATCTTGAAGATGGTGCAAGTTCCTTGCTTTACAAAGTTATGCAACTTTTTAACAAAATTTTGTTTTTTATAAGCACTATGGAGAATTATGGAAATTCTGAAACGTATGAACATCTTTGTGCTTATTCTCTCAGCTGTAAATAAGGATAATAGAAATTTCCACCTTGACAAGTTGTTTGTGGGCTATATGAAATAACACCTGTAAACTCAATACTAGTTGTTTTAATCAAAATTGTTGTGAAAAAGAAAAATATATAATTCCATCACTTATAGTTTTGGTACATATTCTTCTATTCTGCTATAAAGTGCTATTTCTATACCACTATTTTTTCTTATGAGCATGACATTGGACTGGATGGCTTCCTAAAAACAGAACACATTATTCATCATTTCAGGGATCCAAGAGGTTATTATTTGACCTTCTCTCCCCGCATCTGAGACACTATGAAAAAGAATCATATTGGATTCATTCAGAGTCAAATTTGAGGCTTATTTCATATTCAGTTCAACTGAAAACACTAGTAACATTAAGTAAATATAACTAGTCCATATTCTTGTTTATAATACTTATTAATGAAACAATTAGTCAAAAGAATCATATAATTTAATTTTTGCTTTCAAGAAGCGTAAGATTGTTCTACAAAGCTCATCTCTCATCATAGTCTTTTAGAATTAGTCACAGATCCAAAAACACCAACAGTTGACATAAACTTATTGAAGCAAGATCCCTGAACATTCTAGGCAAGTGTTTTACCACTGAGCCACAACATAAGTTCTATATACTGATTTTTAAACTGAATTAGTAAGTAAACACTAATCTCAAACACTTGTCTTTTGTATATGAGACAAGATTTTTAAAAGTTGTTTTTATAACAATATTTTTTCAAAAACTAGGGTAATATTGAAATCTTTAAAATTTTCATAAAATGTTGAGGGCACAGGAGAGTATTCCTACTTGGTGCTCCCATATCACTTCTCTTAGCTTCATAGTTGGTAAAATTCATATATCTCAATCACAGAGGTTAAGTTAAGCATCATCCTAGCATGTAAAGAGCAAGCCTAATGATAATATTTTAGTCACAAATTTTAAAAATGAGGTATTTGGGGAATCAAAAATTTCTCTTTAAGTATTTTGATAATTATCATACTTTGATTTAGCAGAAGTGGTAGATTCAGTTGGCCCTATTCCTTATCATCTCTTTCCCATGTCTTTGCCACGTAGCTCTGAGGCTCTTTCCACAAAAGGCAAAGGATATAGGTGCTCCTCAATTTACAACAGGGTTAGAGCCCAATAAACTCATTGTTGGCTGCAGACATTCTGTCAAAAATGCACTTAATACAGCTAACCTACAGAGCATCATAGCTTAACCAACCCTACAAGCCCAAACAAGCTCAGAATGCTCTAACACAAAGCTTATTTTTATAATAAAGTGTAGAATATTTCATGTAATTTACTGAACACAGTACTGAAAGTAAAAAGTAGTATGGCTCTATCAATGCCCTTTTGCATTATGAAAATCTTAAACTATCAAGTAAAGGACATTTGTCCTTTCTTCCCTCTTCTCTTTGGACTTGGACATGTAGCTTGCACTGGTCAATAAAATATGGGTTGAAATGAGAGTGTGGTAGTTCCCGCCTAGCCCTTAGGAGGAACTGGTATATGTACTTGCTGTCTTGTGGCTCTGCCATTGCTTTAGGAGTGTATGACCCACATAGCCTGCTGGCCCGTGGATGAGTGCTATGCAAAGTTGAGGTGGACCCAGTCTGTGGTTACAGCCCCTCAGCCAACATCATCAAAGCTTCTCCATGTGACCCAGAGATGAGTAAAAAATAATTACTGTTGTATGTTGCTGAGACTGCATGGTTATTGATAAACAGCAATAGTCAATTGATACAAGGAGTAGCTTTAATTTTGAGTATATGTTCCACCATCTTTTAATACTCAATATTGTTCCTATTTTGGGAGTTAAGGGTTTCTTTCCCTCTAATAATTTAATAAAAAGAATGTTTTTGCAATCTACTAGCTTCCATAATTCCTCTCTTACTATTTTTAATACTTAGTAAAAATAAAAATAAACTTTAGTTTTTAGAAGGACAAGAGCAATTCATGTCTTGGATGGGAATAATATTTTGGAATCATTTGACAGTTACACTTTTTAAGTCAACTATTTCCAAACTACTTTTGGAAGTTGTGTAGGTTAACATTCATGACTATTTTAATTCTCATGCAGTGAAACTTCCTAATGGGATACCAAATAAAGTTATGGCTTAGAGCAGCATATTTCCTGAGTTTAATAACTCAACTATTTTAAACAAAACATGATACAGTTTTGGCTTATTACTCTTTCCTAGCAATGCATATACTCAACTGCAAGTACAAAGGCAACAAACTAGACTAATAGCTAGCCGAGGACCTATAAGACAAATGCTGTAGAACTTCAAATTGTTTCTAGCATGACTACTCTACACTTGAGGTGAAAATAAACCACATTCCCCAGCCTTTCTTCAGATAGACTTTCTGCACTGAGCACAGCACTCACCACACTAGTGTACTCTCACAGCAAAGTTCATTAAAGGAGGAAAAAAAATATCATGGGCAAAGGAGAAGATGGAAGCCTTTGGTGTTGTTGTTTAGGCTTTCCTTAAAAGGACCTGTCAGTCTCTGGCATCTAGAATACCAGCAACAAGTGGGTGCTAGGTAATGGTGCTGGCAGCCACCACTGCTGGAGCTTTCCTCTTTAGCTGGAATCAATTCTCTAGTCAACAGCAGTGGCAGTGGCACCAGCTGCCTCTTTCTAAGGTGGATCTGTATTGTAAGAACTATTCTCCAAAGCTCTGTGTAAAGCCTACTTCTTCAAAAGTTTAGCAAGTTGTTTATCAAGTGATTTTTAAAGGCAAAGGAACTTGCCTAAATGTGTGCTACATTATCTGAGAAAAAAGGTCTCAAACTAACTCTACTCATCTCAATAAAGTGTTATAACCTTGAAGGCTGCTGAGAAAAAGGCCATCTTTTACAGAATACTGAATGAATTATAAGGTCTCCTATTGGTTTTTTATTTCCATCTGATGGAAATATTATATAAATATAAATGTAATATTATATAAATCCAATTCAATAAATTTATTAACATATCTAAATATGCCCTCCCCCTTTATATGGTGCTGAAAATTACACCCATGCTAGGTAAGCAGTCTACCAATGAGCCCTTTTTTAAAATTTTAATTTGAGACATGGTCTCACTAAATTGCCCAGGCTGGCCTTGAACTTGGAATTCTCCTGTCTCAGCCTCTCTAGCAGCAGGTATTACAGCCATTTGTATGTAAGGCAATGTCACATTATTTGTATGTTCCAATATTAAAATCATTTTTCATATTGTGACAGAGAACTCTTATTGTCCATCAGCATTCTCTCTTTTCATTATTTATTTAGATTCTCTCCTTTTTAAATTATAATATTTCCCAGTTTGTGCCTGCCTCATGGCTACCTTAGTCTTCTTGCAGCTTGGAGTGGCAAAAAATGATTTTATGTCCAAAGGGATGGAAAAGAAGTTCTGTGTACAATTTCTGGGTTGTATCTATAAAAAGGAGTAAGGAACCCTACCTACATGCATTCTGAAAAACTTCTCTGCACCCTGAAAAGGATGTTGGGCACATTTGAAGTCTCTGGTCTACCTACTTCTCTACTGTTAGATGCACAAAGAAAAACTCCTCCATCTTCCCCCATTTTATCTTACTTAAGTCACACATTCTAGGGTCACCTTATATAGAATTTAACCTAAAATCTAGTTCCTTCATTTCATATATCTGAAAATAGTATATTCAAACTCTGGGTATTCGGACAAGCCATTGTCTTCCAGGAAATCCAGGGTACAAAACAATGAAAGCATGAAAATACCCACTCAATTTTTAAAGCTCTGCCATAATGTGAATTCTATCATCTTTCTCCACTTAAGCAATTCTTTTAAAAATTCTGAACCAAATCCTTGCTTACTGTAATTTAATACAATTTTTGTTGAACTTTGTATAATTGCCTTTAAATAATTTTTGCACTTTTGAAAACCAGTATTTAATCACATCTACTCCTTTCCTAGGTGAGGAATCCAATGTTTCTAATCTGCTTTTATGGGTCCATTTCTCTTCTCTACAATCAACAAGGTGGCTCCTCCCTGAGCTCTCAGATTTTTGTCATCCTTCAAATACAACAGGATTAAGAATTATACTCTACCAAAGAAACAGGTAACATTCTGTATGGGCAAGGATGTTGCTTTCCATCAATGTTCTATTAATGCCTTCTAGCATGATGTACTAACAGTAAAATATTATAATTAATCTTTACCTAGTGGTTTACTTTAAAATAGAAAGGAAGAAACCTACCAAAAAGATCATGAGAAAAAAATAACTTTTCTGAAAGCATCAGGGTTATTAATAAAACAGGAATAGAAAATAGTAAATATAGCTTTAGGAAATATGCCACCCACTTTCTAACTGTAAAAACATGCTTGGACTCACCAAATAATAAGATTCCACACAATCTATGTAAATGAAATAGATGAATTAGTAGCTCACAGCGAAAGTTTGCTGTTAGTAAATGAGTGGATGTTCCCAGGGTGAGATAAGAACAAATTGCTGACTATTCAATTAATGACAAACAGCATGAGAATTAAAATATATCCAAACTGCTTTTAAGTACTGTATACAATTTTAAATAAGTTTGCCTATGATTTCCATAAAGTTAGAAATCTGTTCCTTTTCATTAGATTATGAAACCAAGAAGTAACCACTCAAATGAAGAAATAAAACTAGCATAAACATCTTTAGGATAATTTTCTTAGCAGATGAAATAACCAAATTCAAACTGGTATGATATGGGGTGCACTAAAAGTAGGGTATAAATAAGAGTCTATTCATATTGATTATGGACCTAAAAATTCATAGTGCAAAATGAATTTAAAAGATGTTGAATAATCTGAAAGTGACAAGGATAACTCTCACTTTCTTAATACAATGATTCAAAATATTTTCTTCAGTGCAATGCCTCAGATTGTACCAGACAGAAAAATTTAAAATGTATTTTATTGTGTTGTCTTTATCACTATAGTCAGTATATCAACAGTTTATTGTAAATTTTGTTGTCTAGGGGCATAAAGAAAAAGTAGCAGCCAGGTGTGATGCTGCACCTATAATCCCAGTACTTGGGAGTTTGAGACAAGAGGATCACCATGAGTCTGAGGTCAGCTAGGTCAAGAGGATCATTGTGAGTCTGAGGTCAGCTTGAGATACATGAGTTCAAGGCCAGCCTGAACTACATAATGAGGCCCTGTCTAGCAAAAAAAACCCAATGTGACAGAATGCATCCTAATAGCTAACAGAAAATAAATTTGTTACTTCTGAAAATCTTGTATGATATTCAGAAAAAAAAGAGAAAGGCTCCACAATTAGACATAGAAAATGCCATCTATAAACAAAAACAGAACACAGAACTAAGACTCAGGACAGTGGCTGAGATTCTTCCACTCATTTATGACCTTGAAGAAGTCCTTTGATAGGTCTCTGGATCTTGGTTTCTCCATCTCCCAAATGGTTTGGATTGGTGGTGATGCCAGTACAAATGAGTGAACCAGATTTGTACTTTCCAAACATAGCATCATTCACCTAAGGAAAAATAAATTCCTGAGCCCAACTTCCAGGGCAAACTCAATACTAATTCATGTCCAGGTCAAGGAATTGGAATCTACACCTATTTGTTAAAGCTTCCCAGATAATTAGGAATGATTAGCCAATTTTGACAATCACTATACTAAATGATCTAGCATATCTCTGCTAGATACACTTGAAAAAATGCATTTTTTTCTGAAAAGTATAAAAGGAAGCATTCTCATGAAGGAAAGCTATGGAATAATATAACCTGGTAGTCAGTGATTTTTAGTTTGATCCTTTTTCTTGGATAACCTGAGATATAATGAAAAATATTTTATATAGTTTATGAACTGCCTGGAATAAGAAGCAAATCATAAAAACAGAGAAGTATATGAAAAGATACCTGCTTTATTATAAACATTTACTTTATTAATCCTAGTAACCACTGGCAGCTCCTCCCATGGAAGCCAGAACTTGGCCAGAAGACCCTCCATTCAGTAAAACACATAAATTATCCACAGCTTCATTCCCAAAGTTTGATTTCTGATGAGACTGATATTAGAGCTGAGAGGACACTCAAAGAAGGCCAGCAATCATGAGACAGTAACACTAACATTACTGAAGGGTTCTACTTGATTAAATCAGAAGAATCAAAAGATAAACAATTTTAAAAGTCTCCCAAATATTTTCTATACCATTTTCAAAATTGATTTGATGATCTAATTTAAAGAAACTATTGGAATGTGGCGACTATCTCCAAATCTGGAAATATTGATACAACTGCCTTTACTTTTGGAATTCTATTTATTTGTCCAGATTAGTGGCTTATTTTTCTCCATTTTTCAAAAAACCCAATTTGGAATACATATTCTTTATGCCAATTGTTTCAGATGGATATAGGCACATATGGGCAACTTTTCACTCAGAAATCCCAATTTCTCTAGTAGATCCTCTTCCTTCTCCTCCTTCCTTCCTCCTTCCTCTTTCCTTCTTCCTCTTCCTCCTCCCACCTTCCCCCTTCCTTTTTCTTTCTCTTCTTCCTCTTCCTTCTCCTCCTCTTCCTCCTTCTTTCCCTCCCTCCCTTCCCTTCTTTTAAAATGATTCTAATTACACCAAATGCACTAGAGATGTCTAGAAATTTCTTTGTTACATCATTTCTTTTAGTACCAGGGATCGAACTTGGGACCTTGCACTTGCAAGGCAGGTGGCAGAACCACTGAGCTAAATCCCTGGACCCCTGTTACAGCATTTCTTTAGTCTCCCTTCTTTCTTTACTTTGTGCTCATTTTTCTAAGTACAAGGTGAAAGATACAACCAGATTGAGTTATTATCTTTTTGAAAAACACCTCTGTTGTGATGGAGATGAGAACGCAAAGGGGCTTGTTAAGATTTGGGATGATGGTTCACAACTCAGGAAAATAGGATAAGGATATAGTAAGTTAGCTGCAAATTGTCAGTCCTAAGAATGTATTCCTTCCTACACATAACCACTACAAGAACTTTTCCACAAGCGCCTACCTTGAATCCAGATCTGCTTGAAATACCTGCACCATTTTGTTGGCCTGTTTTTACTATTACAACTTTAATTTATCAGAGTTCACTCTGGTTCCTCTTTGGATCTTTAGGTAGGGCCTCCTCAGTGCACTGTTACTATGCAATAATTCCAATGTGGTTATGTGTGATTACTAAAGAATCCAAAGGTATGAGGTGTGATCTAAAAACACAGCGAATGTATACATTTTTAAAAAAATTTATTAAAGTAAAAGACATTGGCATGAATCCACCCCAAAATACTCCCCCTTGCTTAAAACACACTTATCCCATAGTTCTTGCCAGTTTCTCAAGCAGTTTTGGAAATCCTTTTTTGTGAGTCTCTTTTAATTGTGTGGTCATGGCTGCCTTTATATATCAATTGAAAATATTTAACTTTGATGGTCATTTTGATCTTGGGGAAGAGCCAGAAGTCACACAGAGCCAGACCTGGTGGATGAGGACACATGGTAATGTTTCTATGAGTCTGCTTTTCCACTGGATGGCCATTTGCAGCACCATTCACTGTATTTTTGATTGCACCTCATGAACATACAAAAGAGGACTTCCAGAACTGCTTCAAAAAGTGGCAAGAATGAAGTAAGTGTGTTCAGACCAAGGGGGAGTATTTTGAGAGGCATTAATGGCAATGTGCCTTTTACTATAATAATATTTTAAAATTTAAATAGTTATCATATATTTTGATCACCTTTATGTTTTATCATCTCAGGATAGATAAAAAGAAGGTAAATGATGTGATAAAAGTATAACAAGAGGTACAGAACAATTATAATTTAACATACAAGGTGATGAACTGTATCATACTTAATTTTGTATTTTAAATTTTAAAATTCATAAATTTCTATCTAAAATTCTCTATGCATAAGCATTGGCCTCTCTTCTCTCTAGTAACGACATATACATTGATCATACTCTATCTACAATGGAAAAGAGGGAGAAATTGATCAAGCTACATACTTTTCATGAAGTTACAAAATCTCCTAGAGTTAGAATTTTTTTTTCAACCACGGTACACAGAATATATTCACCATCAATTAAAGCACCACAGAGTAGAACCACCATCAAATTCTGACAAAATAACAGGAAAGAAAAACTTTCTCTACACATAGCCTGACATTTCAAGCACTGGATTTAAAAATTACTTTCTCAGGAAGTAACTGTATTGTCAAAACTACTTTCATAGCATATTATATTCCTTTACTTATATCTCTTTCTACAGGGGCTAAACATTTAGATATGTCATAAAATCAAACTAAATGAAGTTATTTAAAATAGAATAAAATAAAACCAAAATCAAAATAACATGTCTATGGTCATATTCTGGATTAGATGAAGCCTATCCTCATGACAGGCTGTTAATATACAACTTTTTGTTTTGTATATTCTGTCTCAGTATTAACTTGGTTTATTAGCAAAAGCCAAAATATATTTATTTAAGGAATAGGTTAAGCCTAGATTGGTTTGTTTTGTGGCTTCCTGTCCTCCCTGAAAATGGTCCAAAGTCATCATTGTGAAATGCAAATATTACTCCTGTTGGCAATGTTGCTTTTTTATCCTCTCTTTATTGCTTTTCTTCTTCCTCTAATTTTTACTTTAGAGCATTTTTATTTTAGGCTAAGTACTGGCTTGTTTATTTTAAAATGTATTAACATTAGTTGTCTAAATGATATATGAATTATTTCCTGGTATTAAATACTGAAGTAAAATATGTGAGTATTATTAGTGACCAAGAAATTTATTTCAATCAACTACTAATATTGTTAATTATTTAAAATGTTGATATGCTATAGCATAAACTTTCATTGCACATATGGTTTTGAGGTAAATGATGGGAAATGCCAAGGTTGTGATATTGAAAAAGAAACCAAAATTAATGCTAGAATAACTATGTAGTATAATGGTGATAAAACTCCAAAGACAAGCTGACCACTGTTTACTTTTTAGTTTTTGGTTTTATACCTTTAAAATTTGAAAGAGCTTCAACAAGAACACTGTTTACTTAAAACTTTATGACTCTGCGTATATTATAAATAATAATAAGTTAAAAATAAATGAAATGACTGTTATTGGTTTTCAGGAGATGTTATAAAAGCACTAAGGGTAAAGAATAATAAACTAATCATAAAAGTCTGAAGGCAAGATTATATTGGTTTTCTAGTCATTCTAAAGATTTATTGATTCTAAAATGAAGATCAGTATAAGGATTGTGACTGTATAAAAACATGAAAAAACTGATTAATTGAAAATGTATTTTTTATATTAAATAGTACACAAGCTATTAAATGCATAAAAACCTTTTTAAATGCAACTTTATTTTGGCAAGCATAATATATGTTTCTTTATTTTGGCAAGTCAAAGACATGAAATAAGAATGACTGATTAGGTCTAGCCTAAAAGTGTAGTTATTCCAAGTATTATAATCCTTGGACTTTGGAGACTCAGTCCAGTAAATATATGTTAAAATTATTTGAGCATTTCATATGCTAAAATCTTT
>NW_004624799.1:11289602-11311853 GCF_000247695.1 Heterocephalus glaber | reverse complement strand
GGTTTGTCAATTTTGTTGATTCTTTCAAAGAACCACCTCTTGGCTTCATTGAGTTTTTATATTGTTCTCTTAGTGTCCATTGCATTGTTTCCTGCTCTGATCTTTATACTTTCCTCCCTTGTATGAGCTTTGGGGTTGTCCTGCTCTTCTTTTTCTAGAAGCCTGAGGTTTAGCATCAGGTTGTTTAATTGCGCTTGCTTTGTTTTCCTAATATGAGTATTCAGTGCTATGAATTTCCCTCTTAAGACTGCTTTCATTGTGACCCATAGATTCTGATGTGTTGTATTCTCATTGTTGTTTAATTGTAGGAACTCTCTGATTTCTTCTTTAATTTCCTGTGACCCATTGGTTATTCAGAAGTGTGTTGTTCAATTTCCATGTGTTTATGAAATTCTTGTGATTTCTTTTGCTGTTGAGCTCCAATTTCATCGCAGTATGGTCTAATAATATACAGGGAATAACTTCAGTTCCTTTGCACTTACTTAAACATGTTCTGTGAGCAAGTATGTGGTCTATTTTGCAGCTGAAAAGAATGTATATTCTGATTTTGTGGGGTGGAATGCTCTGTAACCATCTGTTAAGTTCATTTGATCAAGAGTTCGTTTGAGTTCTAGTATTTTGTTGCTTATTTTTTGTGTATTTGATCTATCTATTTGTGACAGTGAAGTATTTTTTTCATTAAATTCTTTTATTGGTACATTTTAGGTATACAATACATTTACATTTATCATTGGGTACTTTTACCTACATATGATGCATCTTGGTTCTTATTTTTTCCCCATTCCCTGTCCCGACAGTGGGGTATTGAGGTCCCCGACTACTGATGTATTAGTGCTTATTTGATTTTTCATGTCCATTAGTATTTGATTTATATAGTTGGACACACTAGTGTTTGGTGCATAGATATTTATGATTGTCATTTCTTCCTCTTGGATTGTTCCCTTTACAAGGATATAGTGTCCTTCTTTGTCTCTCTTCATCAGTGTTGGTTTGAAATGCACTTGATCTGCAAAGAAGATAGCTGCTCCTGTTTTTTTCAGGTTCCTATCACATAGAGTATTGTTTTCCACTCTTTAATTTTCAGTCTATGAATTTCTTTTTGAATTAAGTGTGTTTCTGGTGTGCAGCATATTGTTGGATCTTGCTTCTTGACCCATTCTGCCAATCTATTTCTTTTGATTGGTGAATTGAGACCATTAACATTGATGGTTATAATTGATATGTATTGACTTTTCATTGTCATGACTTTTTCTTTTTGTTGGATTATCCCTCTTTGCATTTAATTTTTTGCCATGCCAAGTGGATCCATTCTTCTGGGCTTCCTGGGGTTGTGATCCTCATTTTCTTTTCCTAGGATATTATCTAAAATTTTTGGAGTGCTGGTTTGGTATTCATGAGTTCCTAAGGTGCTCTTTGTCATGAAAGTATGTTCTTTCTCCATCAATTTTGAAAGATAGTTTCTCAGGGTACTTCAGTCTGGGTTGGAGGCTGTTTTCCTTTAGGGCTTGGAATACATCACTCCAAGCTCTTCTTGCCTTGAGGGTTTTCACTGAGAAGTTTGCTGTGATTCCTTTGTATGTGATTTGTTTCTTTTCTCTGTTTGTAGAATTGTGTTCTTCTGTTGGGTTTCTGGAATCTTAACAGTTATATGTTTATGAGTAGATGTTTTTTGATCGCAGCTAGTTGGAGTCCTATATGCCTCACTTATCTGTATGTCAAGTTCTTTTCTCCTGCTTGGGAAGTTTTCTGCCATCACTTCTGAGAACAGTTTTTTTATGTCATCTGCAGTCTCTCTTGTTTCTTCATTGACTCCAATCAGTCTTATGTTATTCTTCTTTGAATCATCTAGCAGCTGCTCAATTGATTTCTTATGGCCCCTTACTATTTTCAAGAAATTTTTTTTCCTGGTCATTAATTTCAATCTTATTTTCTATATCTGAAATTTTGTCCTCACATTGGCTCATTCTGCTGCATAAACTTTCGATGGAGTTTGTAATCTCCTGGAAATCTGTTTGCATCTGTTTTATGGATTCCATTTGTTTCCTGTGTTAGGATTCCGTCATGTTCCTCAGCTCCTCTATTTTTTTATCTGTGTCCACTCTAGATTCATTAATCATGTCTTGCACTATGGGTAAAATCTCTGCTGTTATCTGAGAAATTATTTCTGATTTCATTTTTTCAAGATCCTCTTTTTTTGCCAGTTCAGGGAATCCAGGTGGTTGAGTATCAGATTGTTCCATCTCATTTCCCTTTGGGGTTTCTTTAGGTGATCTGGAAGTCTGGTTTTGAGACTGGTTTACGTGTCTTCTTATTTCAATGTGGGGGGCTGTGTGCTGCTGGCGCCCGCATGGCTCACCTCCTCAGCACTGAGGCTAGCTCTGCTCCTTGGTGCTGGAGGCAGTGGTATGTCGGGGCCTGGAAGGCTCAAAAATCTTATATTTAAACAACTATGTCATACTAAAGAATTTTTAACCATAGTGAAATTATATTTATAAAGTACATTTCAATTGATAGGCTATTTTCATAAGTAAGTTTTGAACTCTATAAACTCCATGAGAAAAACATTATCATCCCTATTTCACGTTAAAGTTTCTTTAACCACCTCATTTCCACATTAACCTTTATTCCACCTTGGCTATCTTCCTCCTAAGTTTCATCTTGGCACTTACCATCACTCAGAACAAATTCTTCTTTGAAGTGCTGCTTTAGAATACCTTACTTGTGGTAGTCTATAATCTGCAATCTTTCCAGTTTTCTTTTATTCAATTTCCCTCATCTTCATGGGAAGGTCTAGTCCTCTTTGCCCTATAAAAATTCCTTGTATGTCCATTTATACCATTTTCAGCTTAGTATCATGGTCATCACTTCACTGTCAGCCCTTAACCCTTTACTTCTTCTATATCTCTGTAAATTCCACTTCCCATGTCTGCTCTGCCTGGTCCCAAACTGTTACAGTCAAGCAGCTCAGCCCACTTGCATGATATTTATGATAGTTAATTTCAAACTGATGATGAATATTCATCAACTGAATCCTTTTGTATTTCATAGTCAGCTTTCTGGTTCTCCTACAGCAGTTCTTCCAGATCTTCTTTTAAATTCTCAAACTTCCAATCATACTGTTTTCAAAGGGTGGCAAAAAAGAAGCTGTTATATAACTTCTTGTCATGGATAAGAAAATTAATAATACAGAGGATAAATAAACTGATCAAAGTCCACAGCCAGTAAGGGAGACAAGGCAAATCAGTCTCCCTACATGTAATGTCTCTAGTTTCTCTTGCTCAGTTTCTCTCTTTCTATTCTTCCAGTTTTTCAAGAAAAAAATAATATGCTGCATCCTCAGTTCTGAACATCAACCAATTGTCTCTCCATTCTCTATCTTCACTGGCACTTTCTTGAGGCAAGGCACCATCATCATGAAACTGGATTACAGCGGCACTCTTCCCATTTGCTTCTATCCAATCTTGCTTTCTATATGATATGGCTAAAGATGATATAAGCCATCTTTTCAAAATGTAAAGTTTTGGGGCTGGGGATTTAGCTCAGTGGTTCTGCCACCTGCTTTGCAAGCTCAGGGTCCTGAGTTCAATCCCTGGTACCAAAATGTAAAGCTTTTAGTTGCAGTCTTTCTAGCTCCTTCAAATTCCATCCTTTAGACCAAAGGTTGAAAAACTATTTTTGTGAAGGGCCAGATAGGAATTATTTAGGGCTTATGCACCATACAATACTATTCTGAATTTAATTCTGTTGTTTTAGCAAGAAAACAGTCATACACAATACCTTAAAAAATGGGTATGGGTGTGCTACAAGAAACACAAAAACAGGTAGTGGACCACTGACAAACTCTGCTTTAGACATACTACATGTATTCATTCTGTGCTAGGCACAGTGTAAATGAGAACGAATACAGTGATTAACAAAACAGCAATGTTCTTTGCCTTACAGAGCTTAAAACTTAGTGAGGAAAGACTAATTTTTTAATGGAGGAAGAGTAATTTTTAACAAAAGTTACATAGACACATACAACTGCACCACCAAAAATATAGTTTGTGTATGACAGCCCATGAGATGGGTTTGGCCTTGATATAAGGATTCAGAAGGTCTTCCTGAGGAATGTTGTGGTTGAGATATAAAGAGAAGACAAAGAAGTATCTAAGAAGAAAGAACATATGGACAGAGACTATAATAGGAAGAAGTCAGATCACTGCAAAATCAAGAAAGGAAGTTATAGCTAGAACAGCAAAATAGAGAATAGAGAGAGGTGAGATTACACAATGAGTTCTGAGCCACATTCAGGGTTCTTATGTTTACGCTAATTACAACAGAAAACCACAAAAGTATTTAAGGAAGGAATGATATGACCACATTTTCATAGCAAGAAGAAAACTGTCTTTGTTCCCCACTAAATCCTAAGCAGAATATCTCTGACAGACTATAGAGACACTGGAGAAAACATATAAGATGGAGAAACAAGAATAAATGTGGGCAGGCTTCTTGGAAAATATCATTTGTCTAGGAAAGATAATGGCAACATACTACAGTGACAGAAATCTATGGAAGACACAGATTTCTATGATAGAAAATCAAGAAGATTTAGTCATAGGGCTGTCTTTGGTGGGAAAAGCTGAAGAAGGAACTACCAGGAATTCACTGACAAGGCGAACGCTGGAACCAGGTCAGATTTGGTACAGAAACAGGAGTTTGATTTGGGATAGGTTGAGTATGAGGTAACTTTGACATATCAAAACAGAAATGTTAAATAAACATAGCCCTAAAACTCAAAGAAGTCTTGGCTGGAGCTATAAATCTGCCAATCTAATGTATGGACTCGGAGGATACACTTGAGAAGATACAGAACAAAAAGAAAAGGGCCTGGGACTGAGCATCAGTGTCATTTAATACGCACACCAAAAAGGATGAAACTGCTAAAGAAAAAAAGAAAAGGGAAATAGTCAAAGAGGTAGGAAAAGAAATCAGCAGAATGCTGTAATATGGAAGCTACCAAAGTCAGTATTTAGAGAAAGATGAATCAACATTGAGTATTAATGAGAATTCATATAAGATAAACACTGGAAAACATTCATGAGAATTAGTCAAATGGAAGCCGTTTATGATCTTATTTCAAGTTACTGGAACTAATTAAGATCTTCTTGCTATTGTCTTTGACTGTTTATCCCTCTACTTGTCCATAATGAAATAGGACCCTGACTGTCATGATATGGCACTCACTGCATGTATTTGATTAGGAAGGTAGAGTATCTAGAAAAGGTTAAAAAAAATAACCAATAGGAATACACATGCAGCTCAGATAAAGACAGGCAGTCAAGCATCTGAAATCAAACAATAAAACATGGCACACTGTATGTAAAAATAGCACTTACTAGGGTGAAATTTAGAAACTGTGGTTGACCTAGATGAAGGCTAAAGAAAGAAGTATATATACTTTCTATTCTTAAATAATGAATATTTTCATATTCTTCCTTTAGTCATAATCACTAGGGATTTCATCAGATTTCTGGGGGCTTACTCTTTACCTCATGGATAATATGGTACATTCTAGAGTCACAAAGTATTTTTCTCAAATATAAGAAATTAAATGAGAAATTATGTGTGAAATCATCAAGGACATAATTTCTGAATTTTACTAGATGCTTAGTATATATTTATTGAATTAGAAAATTTTGAACTAAATTAAGTCCATTCTTTTTTTTTGAGTCCATTCTTTACGATCCATATATAGTGAAAGTTTTATTACCTTGAATATCATCATTAAATGTGCAATACCGGTTTCGATACTTGTTGAGAAGACAAAATGCATTCACATTGGCAAAATCTTCAAACTGAATAAGGCAATCCATGCCATACCTACAGGACAAAAACATTCATTTTAGGTTAACATTTAAAAATAAGCCTTTAAAATTGGCCACAGAAAAGGCAAAACATCATTTTCTTTTAAAACTCCTATCTAGTTGCTTAGTATAAATAAACAATGCAATATCTGTTTAGCAAATATTTACTGCATAGTTACTATAGAAATGTCATTGTATTGGCACTGTGAATATAAAATGATCAAAATTTGACCTAAAAGATGGTCCCTGTGCTCAAGGAATTTAAAATTTAGTAGAAACAAAAATTATGAAAATTTATATAAAAGGTATAAACAAGGAATTATATATGTTCAAAGGGCAGACGGCCCCCTTCTAGCTGGGATCATAAACCAAGTAATGAATAAACTAAGATTAAATTATACTTACGATTTCAAAAGTAGAGATGTAAGATTTTATGAGGTAAGAGAAAGCTAAAGCAAAATAACAAGTGAAGGGTAGGAAAGAAAAAATTGTTTAATAAATGTCAAAAAACCTGACTGGTTAAATGGTTAAGGTGCACACATAAGGGTGCAGTGATAGATAATGTCAGATCTTTATTTCTTTCCTTTCACCCTCCCTAATTCAATTCTATCTTCTCCTCTCTACTCCAAAGGCAGTTATTTCAACAATATCCTGGTTATCTCCCTGGACTCCTTTGTCCCTTGTTCTCCCTCACTCTGAATATCTACCTCACTCCACGAAGAAAGCACAAAAATCCATGCTATGGAGTCTTAGCCAGGTCTCAATAAAGTCTTGTAATATTTATTTTCGTCTCTGACTACTCCATATGATACCCATAGTCTCAGCCTTAGTCCAACTGGGCTGCTACAACAAAATACCTTAGACTAGTTCTTATAAACAAAGAAGCTGGAAGTCTAAGATTACCAGGAGGTTCTGTGTCTGGGGAAAGCCCTCTCCTCATATATAGTACTTTTATGCTGTGTCCTTGCATGGCAAACTGGTAAACATGTTCCCTCCTTTCAGCCTCTTTTGTCAGAAAATGAATCTTATTCGTGATGGCTCTCATGATTCAATCACTTCTCAAAAGGCCCCCATTTATTCATACTATCTATCACATTAGGGATTAAATTTAAACATCTGGATTTTGGAAGCACACATAAATTCAGACCAAAATATCATGAGCTTTTACAAACCCACTTTTATTCTTCTCCTTGTCTTAAGAGTCACTACCTCACTGAGATCAAAGTAGAGAGATCAAAGCAAGTATTCTTGCTTCCTTGTGTCTAATCTCTCTGTGCATGTTAGGTCAATTTCTCCTTCTTCACTGGTTTTTTTTTTTCTGTCTCCAAGGATTCTCAGGACTCCCTGATTGTAAACCACATCCTTCAACCATGACAACACCAAAGTTATAGTTACTTCTATTTCTTTACCACAATGTCACACCTCTTAGAAGACAGGGTGCTAAACCCTGTTCTCATTTCTTATTAACATTATGCTTATAATTTAAGGACAGACTCAAATTACCACTTCCTGTATTCCCAATGCAAAATATTCTCTTTCCTCCGATCCTACAAAAATCTTGTAGGTCTGTTATTTTTCTTCCATTTTGTTTATTTTCATACCATTATATATTTGTGTGTTATGAGCTATCTTTTTAAATAATCTTAAAATTCATAGGTGAAAGCAGTACTGAATTTTTATGGTTTCTTTCCTTTCTCCTCTCCTCTCTTGTCTTCTCCCCTCCCTCTCCCCCACCTTTTCTCTCCCTCCTTTCTTTCTTTCCTTAAAGGTTTGATTATAGAGGAGAGAACAGACTCAGTCTTCCTTGGCAGCCAGATGTTGCTCAGCTCAGTTCCTCTCAATTCCTCTTGGCACTGATGCATACCTCCACCATCCTTTGCTTTCTTTCTCTCTCTCTCTCTCTTTTTTTTTCTAAGCTGGGGGTTAAACCTTGGAACTCACACATTCTAGGCCAGCACTCTACCACTAAACCACATCCTCATGCCTTTTTTATTTTTATTTTGAGACAGGGATTCATTAAATTGCCCAGGCCGGCCTAAAACTTATGATCCTCCTGCCTCAGCCTCCCAGAGTAACTGGGATTATAGGATGGGCACCACCACACCCAGCCCCAACCTTTCTTAATGAATTTGAAGGCCTGTTTGTCCTTGGAAATCTTGAGCAGCTCCATGATACACTACACATTTTTCAGATCTCTCAAGTTTAGTGTGTCTGGTGAGGCACCCACAGCAGCAGGTGTGCCTCGATCTCCTCAGGCTCTTTGTTACCCCGTGGTCCTTATTGAGGCCCAGGGCCATGGGGTAGCACAGAGCCACAGCTGCTATGGCAAAGGGCCAAGGTCCTTTTGTTTGTTTTGTTTTTAATTACAAGTAAAACTAAGCCTTTTTTCTCCATCTAGTGGTCAGTTGTACTTCTCAAAGACTATGTTTGTTGATTAATTTCTATTGCTAGTCCTTTATTATTTCAATAAGAGCTTTTTACAAATTCAGAATGCTGCTTTGTATTACATTTGCTGCAAATGGTTTTCCTAATCTAGTATACTGTGCCATTAATCATTTAGATGGTGCTCCTATTTCTTTTACCAAAGAAATTTTTGATTTTTATGTGTCAAATCTCTCACTTTACTTACAGTGTCTGCCTTTGGTAGCATGTTTACAGCAGCCATCTCGACACACACTTAACTATTAACCAGAACCTTCTTCTAATGGTATCATGGATTTAAAAGATAGTTAACCTCAAAATCTGGTATTACTCCTTTACTAGGCTATAGATTAAATTAAAATGTTTTCTATGTAATTCAATCAGCTATACCAGCACCACTTAACAGACCATCCTTTCCCTCTATCACCTGCATCATATACTATATTCTATCATACAGTAGAGTCTGTTTTTTTATTTTTCTGTTTTATTATACTATTGTTAATGACAACAAAAAGATATGACACATGCACTTACTGTCCACAATTACTCTTTGAAGCACTGCTACTATCCTCATCTCAGAGATGAGGAAAAGGAGCTACAGGTATGCCATGTCAGTAATGGCAGTCTAATAGTAATGATTAGTTTACTAACTTGTCTATCCAGAAAAAAAAATCCTCCCTGTCTTAATTACTACAGTTTTCTAATAACTTTAATGTTTAATACCATTAGTCCTCCTATATTCTTAAGTATTTGTTTGGCTGTGATAGTGGTTCAAGAGACAGGCTCAGGAGTCAGAGCTCCTGGGTTGAAATCTTGGCCTCCTCACATGCTGTATGTGTATCTTTAACTTTTCTGCGCCTATGTTTTCCATCATGAAAATAAGAATGGCATCTTATCATAATAAAGTTGTTATAAGGATTAATTTAAATGATAAATGTAAATGCTCAATGTAATGACTAGCATTACATTTTAAAAATTATTTAATGGTACTAAAATAAGCCATAAATAGGGAAATAATATCCTCAAAAGGCTTAGAAGAAAATAACTGTTATCTTACATAGTACATCTAATGAAGCTCTTCTTCTAGAGTAAGGTTAAAACTAAGACAACTTTAAATAAATATAAACCAAAAGATTTTTACTAATGGAACTTCAAAAGATATATTTTATAAAAAAGAAAATAATTCCAACAAAAAGGTCTGTGATATAATTAAACTGTAAAATATAAGTATAAACAATTTTTATTCATGTGAAATAGTAAATGGTAGGTAAAGCTCCTTCTAGTCATACAGAGTGAGGTTTCCAAATTTGTTCTCCAAACAGCAAGGGTATTGTAGAACAAAACCTTTTAAACAACCATTTCAGTGCTCTGGCAATCAACTAAAGGCAAAAAGAAGGAAAAGTTTAAAAGTAAAATAAATGGAGGATTTGAGCCAATTGTTGAAAGGAATAAAATAATTTTTATTCATATATATATATATATATATAACACTATTCTTCATCTTTCAAGAAACTCTTTACTTTCATTCAGAGTTATAAAAATGTTATTAAGAACTCCTAAAAGCATTTCTACAGTTATCACTTTGAAAAATAATGTAGCGGAGAAGTAAACTTTGTACCAACAACTAAGTGCCCCAGAAGTATCAGTCAATAATCATCTGATTCTTGGATTGACTACTGACTCCTCCAACTTCCCTGTTTTCTAAGCAGGCCTTTAGAAACCAAACACTGTATGTCAGTGAGTGGTACCCTCATAGGGTTTGCTCATGATGCATCATACTTTGGTGGTCTAGCAGCATTAGATGACCTGTTATTATGTTCAGAAGGGGCAGAACCTTGAGGTCTCAGTATGTGAGGAAGAATCAGAACCTTCTCAATTCTATTCCCAGATCTACTACTTACTCAGTTTGGTGGTTTGAGGCTTGTTACAATTTCTATGTGGTTAAAATGAAATCCCCACAATACGGACTGCCTTCAGTGTTTAGGACACAATGTGGTCAGGCTATAAATTTATAATGTTTCCTAAATGGAATCTGGGAATAGAAATAGGTAGTAAAACAGTACATAGGCTACCTTATCATTTACAAAAGCTTATTTTAGAATTATCCCCTGGAGGATACTGTGTATCAGTTTTAATTTCATGACTTTTCTCTACCTGATAGTTAACTTTGATTTGACTCCAAGAGATTTAGAAAGAGGCATTCCAAATTTATCTAGTGATACAAGCATCTGGCATCATGTAATACAAGAAAGTCATGTAAGGGATATTTAGTTCCAGTTTGAACCAGCATTGTCACTATGAAATTATAAGAGTGGAACTCTCAAAAGTTAGCCAAAAGCTAATTCAACTCTACATAACTATGAAAAGAACCTACTATTTTATGATCAAAATATATCATAAAATAGTGGGTATAAGTGATTTTAAAAGGTAACAGAAATACTATCCATAAAATTAACATGTAAAAACTCTAGAAATTTTACTTTTTGGCCTAGTTAAATCTCACAAACACTTTATTACAGTGCCTATTCACTATATCTAGCACTTACTAAGAGGCACACAGTAGACTCCACATTTTACAGGGTTTATCTCACTTCATTCTCTAAGAATCCACTGAGGAAAGAACTGTTATTATCCATTTTACAGCATAATTAAGGACTCAGAATGGTGTGAGTTCACACTGCTAAAACTGGTAGGTCATAGGGCCTACAGCTTCAACCATACCATGATGATCAAGTCAATGAAATGAACAGTATATTCACAACTAAAAAGATCATATTGACAGAATAAGGAGTTATAATTCTATCATAAATCTAAAAAGAACACTTATATGAATTCAACATTATCAGGTACTTTTATTGTTGAACATATATGGACAGATATTGGCAAAAACATTATACTTTGATTATAAACTATCAACAATTTACTGTAACCAAGTCAACCAAACATGCTGGGATTTTTTCCTAAGTTTCAGTAAAGTGGTTTCTGAAGATTTAGTACACACATGGGAACATTCAAGATCCAGAGCTTTAATTCTGATGAGTTCCTTAGAGATAATTTATTCCAAATTACTTAATTTGATAATGTACTGAGGTTTAAGGGTGCCCAATGAACTGAGCAGTAAACAGGAATTAGAGATCTTGCCTTGAAATGTTTACTGGGAGGCAAGTCTCCTTAGGAAGCACAAGACATAAGCAAAAAACTTAAAGGATGTTCAGACTAACAGTAAAATCAGGGTACACAAAGAGGTCACAAATGGGTTCCAGGCAGACAACATTAGAGGCAATTTTCTTCCTTTACTCTTTAATAGGAAAAAAAAAAGATTTGAACAAATATTTTGTGAACAAGAACTGGCTCCAAATACTGACTTGTATCATTGTTCTCATTCTGACTATTCCCAAGAATCAATATTTGTCTCAAGGAATTTTTTGTAAAATGTAACCATTGCAATATTTAAAAGAAGTGCTATAAAAAAAAGAAGTGCTATAAATTCTAAAGATAATCTTCCGAGAGGCATTCCAAAAATACCATGAACATCAGCAGTAATCACTGCACAGAGCTTCAGAGGACTACCTTTAAAAATACAGCACTCTCTTAGGTCTTTTTTAAAAAAAATCAATCACATTATTTTACAGTGAAATCTCAAAATCAAAGCAAAAAATGAAGTCAAGAATGACAGTGTGTGCTTACAGTCCTAGCTACTCAGGAGGCTGCAGAACTGCTTGACCCTAGAAGTTGAAGGCCAGCTTGCCCAAAAGAGAAAGATCCTATCTGTCTAAAAAATAAAGTAATAAAATAAAATAAAATGGCAAAAGAAAGGGAAAATGAAAAAAAGAATTTGCATATATAAATATTTTAAAAGTCTGAAAGACATATCCATCCTTTGACCACAGGATAATGGAAATATATATATATATATAATAAATGTGTATATATATATTTATATATTTATATATTTATTTTTAAGCTGAGATCTGTACTCTTAGAAGTAGCTGAAAGTACAAATCCAATGTAAATTACAAATCTGGCCTTGCTGCCACAATCATCAGAACTAATATCAACATCTGTACATTAACCATCTTCCATAACTAGCAGGCACCTACCAATAATGTGTCTTCAGTTATGTGTATTTATAACTCCAAATGACTAGCATTTTTTAATGGCAGGATTGCTACCTAATACTATTAAAAATGACAAAATATGATGTTTCCTGTTTTACAAGTAAGTTCTTTCACATACTGAAGTCCTATGCACTCAGCCATCAAATGTTCCAGTGGTACTGAAGATGTTTAAGCCCAAACTGCTTAAGATTGTTTCCACTGGCTTCTGTAAGGGCACATTTACTTGCATGTCAAAGCCTTTGCCCTGTCACCCTTAAAATAGCTCAATAAACCATTGGAATGACTTAACCCAACATAATAGAATGAGAACTCCATTGGCAGAGTCCCTGCTTAGTTCTTAGGTGATGCCATCCATCTAATTCTAAGGATTATTTTGACTTCCCTTTGCATTAAATCATTTTTAATGACTCTGGTAGTATATGAAGTTAATAAGTATGTTTATATTTCTGCCTAAATTTTAAAGAATACTGTACAACTCTGTCTCTGCCAAGTTAACACTTTTTAAAGCTCTGATTAATAAAGCTATCTTCTAGGTAATTTATTTTTCAGAAAGAATAATTTTAGGTAGCCTACTATATATGGGAGTATGTGGAGGTTTATTAATTTATCACTTGTAAATTAATAATTTTACTCCAGTATGTCACTGAGAAACATAAGCCAACACTAGTAATTTCTGTGCCTAAAACAATACTCATGAAAAGAATACTTAATAATCCAATGAGCTTAGAATCTATCTATAGGCTAAATATTACTTATCTGAAATGTTTGGGACCATAAGTGTTTTGGAATATTTGCATATATATAACGAGACATCTTTGGGATGGAACACAACTCTAAATTCATTTATATTTCACATACACTTTATACACAGAGCCTACAGGAAATTTTATATAATATTATTAGTTTTGCATGTGACCCATGATATGGTCAGGTATGGAATTTCTCACTTGTGGCAACAAGATGACACTCAAAAAGTTTCAGATTTTATAAAATTTCACAATTCATATTTTTCAATTAGTGATGATTAATCTTTACTTGAATTTGAGTAGGGCTTCTATGACTTACAAAATTGAGTCTTTTGAATCAAAATCTGTCTTTCCACTACTCTTATGAGAATTTCTTTTACAATTCTAAATCAATCAAAAGAACTGAGAAAGTATACATGGCAGAGGCCAGATGAACAATCCCAGGCCACCTGTTACTATGCAAAATATTCAGGTTTTTAAAAGTTTGATTCTGTCACTAATCTGATTAGTGAAAGTTAAGGGAAATAAAAATCTGATGATTCTGCTCTCAGTACAGTATAGTCAGAGAACAGGAGTTTTAGTCTCTCTGATGAAAAAATTCTGAATACAACTATGATTGTTAATGAAGCATATGTGGTAAGATATACACATTTTGCATTTTCCAGATAAGAACATTTTGGCCCAAATGTTTTCCACAGATGTACAAGAAATATAAATAATCTCTACAAAAGATAATTACAGTTTATGTCTGTAAGAGAAGTAGAATTTTATTTTTACCTTTAAATGCTAGTAGACTGACAAAAATAAAGACAAGAGAAATACTGAACCAAGCTTTCTTATCGTTTCTCTTTCTACATATACACATATTATGTATATTTTGTGGAATATTTTATAGAGTATTAACATTTTGCTATATTTATTTTCAGATTTTAAAAAAGAGGACACATTCCTTGAAACCCTATCTGCACCTCCTTGATCTCATTTCCCCAGGTAACTAAACATGACACTGCTTATAAACTTTATATACATGAGTAAGTTACACAAATATGATAGATATGGAACAGCAGGTGACTCTTATGAAATGATATTGGTGCCATTATTAAGAACTTAGGCTAAGTGGGTTGAAAGGTATCCTTTTGTGTTTTTTTCCACAATTTTATGATTCTTTGATATATCCATAGGAATACATGAAGCACTAGCTTTCTCAACTGCTATGTATTGTAATATAACATTCTATGAATATAAGATAAACAATTCATTTTCCTGTTGGTGGACTTTTAGATTGCTTCCAACTTTTCATTACTATAAACAATAATGGCTATGAAAATTTTTGTACATGTATGAGTTTCCTTGGGGAACAGTACTATGTCACAGGTTATGATAATCTTAAATATATTGCTAGAGTATTTGGTATTCTGGCAAGCAGTGTTCATAATTATCCAAAGTTTCCACAACATTTGAATTGTCAGATTTAAACATTTTATTGTCAATCTGATGGATGTAAAATGGTATTTGATCTCTCTGAAATTGCAGTATGGTGCTGGGCAGCCAAGGAAATGTGCTATTCAGAATACCCTCCCATAAAGATGTTGTGGAGGAATGTAGTTAGGCACATCATTGCAGCATTCAATTCCCACCTATGATCATCCTGGAGAACCTCCAGCCAATTACTAACACATCAGTGGTCATTTCTAACACAGCTGGTCATTTCTACCCAATGTGGAACTCATCTAACTGGCTTTTTTTTCTCTAGAGCTCCTCACTGAGTTGGCTGTGTATTATAGTCTGAAGCTCTCCCTGCCCAGTTTTGCTTCCTAGATGTACATCATGGTCTGAAGGTTTTGCCTATTTAATCCTCGCTCCCTGCTTATGTTTCACAGGAATTACCACTAATATAACTCTTAAACTACTACCCAGTCTCAGAAACAACTTGATGGAAAACTCAAATTAACATCATGATTGATAACATTAAAGTCCAAGCTTTTACTAGTACTAGTCAGGGTGCTCTGATTTGTATCCTGGTAAATTTATTATCTCTGGATATTGGGAAGGTATTCAATTTCTCTATACCTCAGTTTCTTCATCTCTAAAAATAATAATAGTATCTACCTCACAGATTTGAAAGATTGAGTTAATGCAAGCCCTTGGAATACCTCTGGAACATAAGGATTCAATGAATACTAGTTATTGTTTGCCTGGTATGATTTTGTTATTTATCACAAGAGTTCTAACTGACCTTGGTGATGTATTAAACGACTGAGTAATAACCTGATAATATTTATTTGTCATTTCCTTGTAGTTAGTGTGTATTTAGGTGTTACCTAACCTTACTTAACAGCAGGTACTTTAAGATAGTATGTTCCCAAATTAAACACTCAGTGCTGATAAATACTTCAAGTCTGATTATCTTTCAGTCACTGATTAGCTTTCATTCTAAATTTTTTCATCTTTTTGTTTTTGTTTTTGTTCCTTGAGACAGGGTCTTGCTAGGTAGCTCAGGCTGGCCTTGAACTCACGGAGATGATTCTGCCTCAGCCTCCCAAATGCCAGGATTACTGGTGTGTGCCACCACATCCAGCCCATAAATTTTATTCATCTATTATTTGTGTTTTGATTGTTTGCTTATGATAAATTTTATATGCAAGTAACATTAAGGAATACTAACTATAATATTTGAGAAATATTGTTGGAAGGCTTTAACTACATGCCTCTTCTGTTATGAAGTGTGACATCACATGTGAATTTCATACTCTACAAATCTCAGGACTGTTCTATTAGTTTACTTTAGGGAAAGTACTAAGAATTAGTGAAACAATTCAAAATATAACTAGTTATCTTTTCTAACACCAAAATTTATTGGATTGTCCACCTACTCCCCTTTCTTTCATCAATAATTCTCTCAAATTCAGAATAATTACAGTCCAGAATGAATCTAACTGGAGGGAAAACTAAAAAACTAATGCATTCTCTTGGAGTTAATAAAAACTGGGAAAAGCATTAAAAATTTAAGGGTGCTCAACTCATTCAGACTTATTTTAATGGAATTCTAGTCCTTATTTTCAGGTTTTAAACTAGGAATCTGACCAACTATAAACTTATGAACTATGTAGGTGCTTATAAAAATAAGTCTCCAATAACTTCTTGAAATGTGTTTTCTCTCTCATTCCAAAATTCTGTATTTCTCCATAGCAAGAAAAATAACCTTTATGTTTTTCCGAAACGCAAGAGGTCCAGGCCTATACAGTCTGTCATGCATATCACGTATGTTATTCCTTAATCCACCTACTGGAAAGAAAAAACAATATAGTCCATCAAAAAATGTTGCTTGAGAAAGTAATGAGAATTTTTTAAAAGACCTGTCCTATATGTTGTAAGTAAAATGAGTAATATCACCATTGATTTGTGTAACAAACTTTTATTTGGTTTTCTAAGACATGTACACTTTTAAAATATGTTTCTTATCATACAATATCTGCTTTTTCACACCATCTGTTCTAAATCACCACTCTTCCTTCCTTTTCTTTTTAGCCAAACTTGTCAGCCAAACTCCAAAATAGATCAGATCCCAAATTTCTGATTAAATAAGCTATTATAATTCAAATTTCGGCCTCTCTCTAAAACCTATTTGAAATAAACAATTCCTTGATATTTATGCAGAACAAATACCATTTAATTATTATGCTTTCCTCTGGCCAAAGTAATCACTATATCCACTAGTGATTAGAAACAGCTAACCAAGTGCGTTCCTTAGAACAATGTGCTATACGGCACATTAACTGGAATTTTGCAAAAATAAGTAATCTTGACCAAACAGTATTTGAAACACTGCAGAAAACAGGTTTTGGTACTCCAAATTTGAATTCTCAGAACTTTAACTTGTGACCATAAGGTGATAATCACAGAAAAAGGAATGCATATATGTGAAATTTCTATTCTTATTTAACTAGAAAATACCTGTTCATAGTACAAAAAGAAATCTTGCCCACACAACTTTTTTTTTTTTTTTAAGAAAGGAAGATCTTTTATTTTTAAGGAGGAAGAAGCAGATAGAGACAAGCTGCCCTGGAGAGGAGGCTTATCTACACAACTCTTTAAAAAAGTAAGAAAATTTGTAAATTCTTCCAGTTTGTAATAAAGATCATGAAACCTGGAAGAAATAGGTGTTCTTCTATGCTACAAAATAGAATGTCATGTATTGGAGAAAAAATTTTAAAGCTCAAATAAAGTATATGCATCAGCAAAGCCAAAAGTTGTGGTTTAATTCAAACAAAGAAAAGTAGCTAGGCTAAAGAGAAAATTTAAAAATTCCACTAAGGATCCCACACTGAAATTTCAGGAAAGCACTTATTACTTGAATGTAAAATACACAAATTTCAAGAAAGAGTGGCCCAGGATTTGAGAATATTCCTACTTCAGGAGTATCTGTTCTTACAAACAAAGTTACACTTACTCAATAATAATTTCACAAAGCTCCACAAAATTCACAAAAGACAAACATTATTAAATGAAGTAAGTCAAATGACAATTTATAGACATCATCTCATGAATGAATCAGGTTCTCTTTTCCTAGGGATGGCTCCCTTGGATTATCAGTGAAAGGAGGTACTATATGCAGTTTAATGCAAAAAAGAAGAATGTGGCAACAACTGAGTCACATCAAAGCTGCAACTGGTTCTTCGAAAGTTAGCAATATTTAAATTATAAGCATATGTGAGATAAATAAGTCTTCAATCCTCTTTCTCATCTGAACTTTATTAGTCACTTTATTTCCCATATGCTGATAACAATAACAGTTTGTGGATTAGATGCTATCCAGAAAGAAGTGTAAGATGTATATTTTCAAGGCTCCAGTTAAGAAAAAACTTTGCCAATAAAAGAGAATACAGATTCAAATCATCTGGGTTGCATGTCAAAATACCAAGTATGAGATCTTCCAAACCCTGTATACCAAGCAAATGTAAAAATATATAGAATATGAGATATTAAACTTCAATGTAAAATTTTTAAATTTCATAATCAGAATACAGTATGGTAAAGATAATATTTAAAAACATGAACATCATTAATCCAACTCATCAAATATACTAAAGAACCCTAAAGCTATGATTAAGTATACTTGATAAGTTTACTGAGTTAATAACAAAATAAAAATTTACTTTGAAACAACAGGCACAGAAAAGTTTTCTTTGTCTTTTAAATTTTGAGATAAGGTCTCTTATATAGTTCAAGCTAGCTTGGAACTCACTATGTAGTCTAGGCTGGCCTCAAACTAGAAGCAATCCTCCTGCCTCAGCCTCCAGAGTGCTAGAATTACAGTGTGTACCACTATGCTGGGCTTAGAAAAGAAAAATTAGAATTAAGATATATCATGTACAGGTACAAATTCTATACCATTAATGTGATCATTATGTGTATCTAAATTATACCAATAAACTTAATTATGATTAAAAAAAGAGGAACAAATACCAAGCTATTTTGAGAATTCTAGTAATATGGTTCTACTATATTTTTCTGGTTTCCTTGCCACTGCATGGCTTCATGAACACTATATATTTGCAATATTTTGAATTTTTATACACTTCCATTTTGTTCATGTTGAACTCATGGACATATTACTTTATCATGTTTTAGAATGTAGTTTAAATGTTTCATCCATTAAACTATTTCTCTTTAGTTCTTTGTAAAAATAATTTAAAAAAAGAAGTTTGAACATTATCATAAAATCCTGAAATAAAAAAGTTTTTTTATTTTATATTTTTTTGGTACTGGGTACCGGGAATCAAATCGGATCCTTGCGCTTGTGCAACAGGCAGTGAAACCACTGAGCTAAATCCCTGGCCCAGAAAAGATTTTTTTAAATGAAATATGATATTTTAAATTTCCTTGCTATACACTGAATTTTTAAAAAGTAACAAGTTTCAAATGCTTGTGAGAAAAATACTTTAACTGTACCTAAATACAATATTCTAGGCTTTACAAGTTAAATATATGTTATAGGGGGCTGGAGATTTTAGCTCAGTGGTGCTGTCACCTGCCTGGCAAGCACAAGGTCCCGAGTTCAATCTCCAGTACCAAAAAAAACAAAGTATATGATAGATTTTTTAAAAAACACTATGTAAATAGGAGAAAGTTAAACACAGGATATCTAGACTAAAGTTGGGGATACTTAGGTATTATGCTTCCAAATATTCCCCTGGCTTTATGTAGCAGACAACTTAGGCTTAGCTTCTTACAGGAGTGATCTGAAAGACAATGCAGCCAGCTACTCACTTCTTAAATTCAAGGATTAGATTCAAATAACTACAGCCCAGATAAAGCCTTCCTCTGAAACTGAGGACATACGTGTCAGATTCAAAGAATTAGTCTCCCTTTATAACTTTAGCTTATGTGTATGTAGATCATTTTATATGTTTATAGAATCAATTTATAGTGATATAAATGTTTATATACTTAATCTTTACATATAGACCAATTCTTTTTTGGTACTGGGGATCGAACTCTGGTCCTTGAGCTTGCGCAGCAGGCGCCGGAACCACTGAGCTAAATACCCGGCCCTCGTATAGACCAATTCTATAAAAGCAATAGCTCCTCAGAACAATAAAGCACTAGTTATCAAATAGCAATATTAATTTCTAAAATCAATAATTCAAATTATCCCTTTTAAGAAGACACAAAATATGAAGAGTAAATCTTTTGTAAACCCATAAATATAATCAGTGATGAAATACATACAAATATGTTTTTCTAGGTTGGATTCACTTGGTTTAACGACTGCTCTCCAAGTTCTCTACTGCTGTCATTTTTTTTTTTTGGTACCAGGGTAACAGGGATGGAACTCATCATGACCTTGTGTTTGAGAGGCACATGGTGGCACCACTGAGCTAAATCCCTGGCCCTCACTGTCAATTTTTAACAAAATACTTTAATAGATATAAAACAATCAACTACCTAAACTCAAAACTTGTATTTTCAATAAAATTCCTGAAAATTAAATCTTACTGCATTAACAAAAACAACATTCCACAATTGAAGTTTTTTTTGATAAAATATTATTTATCTAAAAATGAAGTCATTGATTGTCCCCTAATCTCTTGAAATATAATCACCCTAATAAATTTAAATGATTTTTATAATGCCAAATCAGGTAAAAGTACTACTACTTTTGAAAGATTTAATATTAGCTGACAACAATCTATTCCATGTTATGTGTTATGACCTGAAAGTAGTATGACACCACCTCTGCTGCTTCAGTTAAATCTTATTCTTTCAAGTCCTTCTAACCGTAGTAACATGTGGGCCTCCAGGACATTTTCAGGTGTTTTGTTAAATGCTCATTACTGCTTAATGTCAAGTATCCTGTTTTATAATAGAAAATAGTAAGTTTTCAATGAAAACATTTAAAATCTTTATCATGCTTGATTTGCTGCTATATTTGGCTCTACTAATCCCTTGTATCCTGAAACTTTTATTCTTTAGCTTCACTGCCACCTTCCCAGAATCTGGCTCCTTTCCTCTGGTGTGCTAATACACAAATACTGATATTTCCCAATATTATTAACAAGAAAATATGGAGAAAAGAGTACATAAAATTATTTTATGCTTACTATTTTACACTTGACTTTTACATTTCCTGTTTGATTTCTCTTGCCATATTAAATATTGTGTCCAGGTTAAATTCCAAAGAATAATAGTATATTTTTGTTCATGATTAACAGAGGAAAAGAAAATGGTTAGCTAAAATACTGAGGTTAAGCAATCATGGATGGAAAAAAGAGAAGCAGAGAAACATAAAAGTTCTCCACTTTGGTTGGGCATGGTGGTGCACGCCTGTGATCCCAGCACTTGAGAGGCTGAGGCAGGAGGATCACCATGAGTTTAAGGCCAGCCTAGACTACACAGTTAATTCAAGGCCACACTGGAGTATACAGCGAGACCTTGTCTCAAAAAAAATATGCTCTGGGTTCCTGTCCATGGCACGGTGAGGTCCCGGAAGCGGCTTGAAGCCCCGCCTTCATCTGGTACTCCACTTAGCCACATGGGCGCCTGCAAGTCCCAATTCCATCCTCCCCCCCACCCCGCCTTACGGCTCTTCTGCTACATGGTCCCTCACTACAGAGGCACAGGGGATTATACTTCACATAGTTAAATGTGATAGATTAATAACTACCACAAATTGTCATTTTCTAAGCTGCACTTGATGCTATGGTATTGCTGATTGTAACACTTGGCTTAACATGTTGTGATTGATCTAATCAGTTTTCCTTCCTAGTATAAGGAAAATAAAACAGCCTCAGAGTCATTAGAGCCTCAAACCTAAACACAAGCCATATCTGGAAGACATCTCTGAAAAGCAATCATTCCACAAGGGTTTTAAACATAAGCAACAAAGATACCTATATTAAGCAATTTTGAAATATCAACCCAGAAATTAAACCAAGGACAGTACCAAAAACAAAAATGAGAAGACTTTTAAGCAAGGCACAAATGTAGGCTTCCATGCCACAAAAAGGAAATTCTGGGGGAAATGAGGTAGAAAAGTGAGATAATCAACCACCTGGACACCCTGAACTGATAGTACAGGAAGTAACAAAGGAGATACATGAGGCTGTAGAAAAATCCAAAGCAGAAATAATCTCCCAGATAAATACAGAGATGGTGAGTAGAGTGAGAGACATGATTAGAGGCTATAGAGCAGAAACAGACAAGAAAATAGATGAGATTAGAAATATGCTGGAAGCCAGGAATGCCCAGCATAAGAAAGAAATGGAAACCATGATTGCCCAACATAAGAAAGAAATGGAATCCATGAAACAGATTCAAACAGATATTCAGGAGATTAAAAACTCTATTAAAAGCATGCAGAGCAGACTAAGAGAATCTGAAGATAGAATATCAGATATAGAAGACAGGATTGAAGTTAAGGACAATGAAGATAGATTTCTTAAAGATAGTAAGGGACCAAGAGAAATCAATCCAACAGCTGCTAGATGATGCAAAGAAGAATAACATAAGACTCATAGGAGTCCACGAAAAAACAGGAGAAAGTACAATTCACATAAAAAAACTGTTCACAGAAGTAATAGTAGAAAACTTCCCAGACAGAGGTGGAGAATTGGACAC